>MJUT01036687.1:248319-307567 GCA_002080005.1 Gigantidas platifrons | reverse complement strand
TGTCGGTTTTATCCAGGCACTCTGGTTTATTCCACCATTATAAACTGACCACCACGATATAACTGAAATATTGTTAAAAGTGGCATTAAACATCATAACCCTAACCCTCTTTACACCTTGTTTTGCAGTAATGATTGATATTTTCCTTCTGAATTCAATATTATTGCTATATGTATACCGGTACATAGGATGAGATACAAATAGCAGATTGGATTGGATTGTATAGTCATGTGATCAACAGTCTAAATACTTTTTTTTTCTTGTGAAATCCTATGAAATTAGACAATTTATAGATTTGCTTTCACTTGTAGGTTGTGAGAGAACTGATCAAATACACAGCATACTTCAGAATCCTGGCTTTAAGTGCTACACCTGGAGGAGACATAAAGGCTAGTTTTTTTAATTGTTTTTTTTTTAGTGTCAGGTTAAGAAAAAGACTGAGAAAACCAACCTTTTGATAATAAATTAACGATAAGATAAGCGGAGAACTACAAACTAAATATAGATTTGGTTACAGTGATGTAAATAAATCACAACGTATGATTACATCATATATCCAACTGCCTGCAATTAAAATTGTGAGCGTAAACAGTACACTTTATATCTGTTTCAACTGGGGTTTTGTTATATTTTTTGGCGTAAAAAAGCAAATACGCACCTTTTCTGTACTACTGTTTTATAGGGGATAAATTAACAAAGATTTTCTACATGTACTTTATTTAAAGTTCGGTTTATGCATTTTGTACAAGGTTCTGGTATATTCAGGGTTCAGTTTAGACACTGCAATAGAATTACAGAATATTTAAATTTTTTCCAGGCAGTTCAGCAAGTAATTGCTAACTTAATGATATCCCATATTGAAATACGTACAGAGGAATCTGCTGACATCAAACCATACTCTCATGAAAGAAAAGTGGAGAAAATTGTAGTTCCATTAGGAGATGAGTTGACAAGTGTAAAGAAAAAATATGTTCAGGTATATAAGTTAAGAGATGTATTTAGCCACAATATAACTGAAATATGGCTAAGGTAGGTATTAAACACCAATCAATCAATGAATCAGATGTATTTGTATAATTATGGATTGGGAATGGATTTTTTCTGGTCCGCAATAATTCGTGTATTACTAAAAGGTATTGTAATGGAAAACATGGCGGTGGCTTTCTATTACTGTGGTGTTTTCGTAATTATTATCAGTCTGTTAGCTAATTGGTACAATTATGTATTGAGAACACCTTAACAGTCAATTAAGGATGAAATTTTAAAGTCTAGTATGAAAAGTGACTGAAATACTGGTAAACTCTTACAATGAGATAAACTTTGAGCATTTGTTTACCACGTTATTTGAGTTTAAATAACATATAAATCTGGTGGTGAGGGTTTTCAACTTGTCATTTACAGCAAGTGACAGTTTCTCAAAGTGACTGCTAGGGCAAGTTTGACTACAGTGGCTATATAAGCAAAGCGTTATATCCGTTAGAGAATGTTGGGTAGATATGATTTGTATAAAAATAAAATTAATAAAATTAAATTATATTTGTCAAATACACCAGATTTTTTAGGGGAAAAAAATACTGAATTTATAATTTTATTTTTCAGATAATGGATGTTACTGTTAACAGGTTGAAAAAACATAATGTTTTGTACAGAAGAGATACCACCAGTTTGTCTAAGTTCTTGATTCTTAAAGCTAGAGAAGAATTTAGACAAAATCCACCACCAAATATACAGGTATTTTCTTTCTTAATAGGTTGGTTGGTTGGTTTATGTTGTTTAACGCCACTTACAACAATATTTCAGTTATATCGTGGCGGTCAGTTTTATTGGTGCAGGAAACCGCAGTAGACGGAGAAAACTGACGACCTGTCGCAAGTCACTGACAAACTTTTATCACCTTCCCAGAACGGTTTCCTAATAGGGTTGCGATGTCCATTTGTGTCCACAAGCCCCTAACTGACAGTTGTATTTACTGGGTTTGTAAACTGTGTGTATGAATGGTATGAATCTTTCACTGATACATTGCATATTTCACCAATCTCTTTTTTTTTCGGGGGTTGCCATCATGGTCGTGATCTTATGGTAGTTGGATTTACAACTACCTGTGCAATCAAAGCCCATCACTACTAAAGTTGTGAGTTTGAATCCAGCTCATGGCAAGGTGTACTCGTTACAACGTTATGTGATAAAGTTTTATCAGTGACTTGCGGCAGAATATCAGTGGTTTTCTCTGGGTATTTCTGTTTCCTTCACCAATAATACTGACTGCCACGATATAACTGAAATATTGTTGAAAGTGGCATTAAACACCATAACCCTAGCCGTCTTACCATTACTTTTTGTTTAATCCTGTTTTTTTTTAGATATTGTAATGCATTTACATACATTGTATATATATAATCTTGAGGTCTGGGTTTGACCTAATCATTATCTATTTTCAGAGGAACAATTATGGTTCTATAGAAGGTGATTTTGCCTTAGCTATGAGTTTATACCATGGGTTTGAATTACTCCAGCTGCACGGATCTAGATCTCTCTATAATTATCTGGATGGGATATTACATGGAGATAAAGGCTATAATAGGACAAGGACAGAATTAACAAGGAATCCAGATTTTAATGATTTGATAAATGACTTAAGAGAAAAATTTACCCCACCAGAAAACAGGTAAAGAGGTTACTAGGGTGGTTCAAAACATTGTTTGTATTTTCGTTCCAGTCAGAAATTCTAAGCCAGTAAGGTCAATTATGCTTAAATGTCAAATATCTTCTATCAGAAACGAAACCACATGTGTGATGGAATTGTTACTTGACAGGAATATTTCCTATATGATCCTCTACAAAATTCGAAATCTGAGGAAAATTATATAACATTACAAAACTATGGGAAAACATATGAAAAGACTTTTCTTAGAAACTACAAAACTGATTGAATTCAAACTACATTGTATGTGAATGCTCATAGGATGGTCAATTACATAGCATGCACCTTTTTGTATGGATTGGTATTTAGATGGCCCCCTTGCAGGACTGGAAAACTACTTCTACGAAACTGCAAACTTTTTTGGTCATACTCCATGAGTTTGTGACATCCAATGATTATGTTTGAGATGCCAACCTTTTACACAATACAGCCATAAAATTCAATGATTTATGAAAGTTTTAGTTTTGAGAGTAATTTCACCCCTTGACATGTCTACTGTATGTATATTGGTAAAGAGCAGATATAAAAATAATAAACTTGCCATGATATAGCTGAAAAATTGCTTTATGAAAAGAAAGTTAAAACAGCGATGTTCAAAAATTCCACCAATAGCAACAAAACAAACAATCGCCTCTCATCTCAACTCACAGAACACAAAAAAGACCACAACATATGATTTTGGAAATCCAGGTCCTTGCTTGAGACAGGCACAAAATGTGGCAGGGTTAAACCGGTTTCAAAGTCTTCAACAATGATAAGTGATGACATTTGTATTATCTTTTTTCAGACCAAATTGGGGCAGTAAGATACCCATTATGTGTGATACCAGTTGCATTACACAGACTTGATTCCTTTTCTTTTTTAGACCAAGCCAGAGTAATAAAAAACCACTTGTGACTGGTCATCCAAAAATGGAGAGGTTAGAACAAGTTGTTCTCGACCATTTTAATACATTCAATAAAGGTTTGTATGTGACAAAGTTAATGGAGTAAAGCCTAAATATTTTTCACCTCCCTTCGCTCTGCGAACCAGTAGCCTCCTACTTTATCTTTAGGTACCTGCTACTTCTAAAACTGTTGAAAGCCCTGAGAATAGGATGTAAAATATGTGCCTTGTCTATGGAGAGTTCCACACTCTGTGCACGTACTTGCAGCTGATCATAGTAAACTGTGGCTTGTTATTAATAGCAGTTGTTGGCTAACCCCATAGCAAGGCCAAAATTTGACATTATTCATTGTTTGCCATTTAAAATATACAAGCATACATTCATTAGCTCATCCAAGTGACACATTTGACCTACATTCATGAGTCAAAAGTCTTTCCACACATTTTTTTGCCTGTCCCAAGCCAGAAGTTGGATTTCCAATGTCATATGATGTGGTCTTTTTTTGTGTTCAGTGAGTTCAGTTAAGATGAGAGGTGATATTGTTCGTTTTGTTTAATATTGGTGGAATTGATGACCATCACTGTTTAAACTTACTTTTCATAATAATTTATGCATTTAATGCTGAAAATTTCATGATTATTGAGCAAGAAATGACTAGAAGAATAAAAAAAAATCATGGTTTTATATGAAATATATAGGGAAATATTTCAGTGTGAAATGACTTTTGACCCATTACTATACTTGATTTATTGTTTGTAAATATGTTCTTATTTATGGCGAGGTGTACTTGATACAACTTTATGTGATAAAGGTTGCAGTGACTTGAGACAGGTCGGTGGTTTTCTCCAGGTACTCGGTTTCCTCCATCAATAAAACTGACTGCCACGATATAACTAGAATATTGTTGAAAGTGGTGTGAACTTAAACACCATAACCCTAACCCTAGTCTAGCATACCATAGTGTATTACATTTTATTAGCTCACCTTGCCAAAGGCAATGTGAGCTTTTGCCATCACTTGGCGTCCGTCATCTGTCGTCCATCGTCTGTCGTTGTTGTCTGTCGTCCGTTAACTTTTCGCATTTTAATCTTCTCCTCTGAAATCCCTTAGCCAAATGAAATGGAACTTTTTTTCTTTTTTTTTATTTATTTTTTCAATAGTCAGGATTTTACATAACCCCTACACCACCACCTGACTAAGGTGTCTGGGTTTTTTTTCTCCAAAAAATATATACTAATATATAGTACATTAGATACGATAACGCAACCCTCACTCCGCCCGTGCTCCACTCAGGGCCACGAATCGATCTTATTCAACGTATGGGAGCAAATTAAAATTTTCGTTCCGTGAATATTTCAACTTTCTTTTTGCATATCTGGTCATATCTTATTATTCCCAACAATTTTTAAGTAATGGTGATACGAAATAAGTGTTACAATCCCTGTTTCTATCTTCAAGACTGGTTTCGTATTTGAAAATTGTTACTTGTCTGCCATAACACCTTACGTAGACTCTCGCGATGGGCGGAGCCTATCCATAAATGAAATGGAACTTGGTAGGAAGCATCTATGGAAGGTCCTCTCTAAAGATTGATCATTTCATCCTGATCCGTTAACAAACATGGCTGCCACAGGCAATTCTTGTTTCTGAATGGTTGTGATATCTAAAAAATCTTCTCCTCTGAAACCACTTGTCCAAATGAACTGAAACTTAGTAGGAAGCATCTATGGCAGGTCCTATATAAGGATTGCTCATTTCATCCCGATCCGTTATCAAACATGACTGCCACAGACAATTCTTGTTCCTGATTGGTTGATTTCTAAAAAATCTTCTCTAACCGCTTGGCCTAATGAATCGAACTTTGGTAGGAAGCATCCTTTGAAGGTCCTCTATAAAGAATGCTCTTTTAGTTCCAATCCGTTAACAAACATGGCCGCCACAGGCAATGCTTGTTTCTGATTGGTTGATTTCTAAAAAATCTTCTCCTCTGTAAACCGCTTGGCCAAATGAATCGAAACTTGGTAGGAAGCATCCTTGGAAGGTCATCTATAAAGATTGCTCATTTAGTTCCGATCTGTTAATAAACATGGCCGCCACAGGCTATTCTTGTTTCTGATTGGTCGATTTCTAAATATGTTCTTCTCTGTAACTGCTTAGCCAAATGACCAAAACTTGGTGGGAAGCACCCATGGGAGGTTCTGTATTAAGTTTCCTCAAAGCAGAATGAAAGGTGAGCGACACAGGCTCAGCCCACTGAGCCTCTAGTTTTTTATTACAGGTGATCGTGAAACAAGAGTAATGATATTTTCTCAGTACCGTGACAGTGTGTCAGAAATTACCAACATCCTGAGGCAACACGATCCTCTAATTAAGGTCATGAGTTTTATTGGACAGTCGTCTGCTGGGAAGGCTACCAAGGGTTTCACACAAAAAGAACAACTCAAGGTTATTAACAAAACTACAGTGAAATCAACCTAAACCAAACCATCATGGGACCAACTTTTTTGTTTGGAACATACATGTGTTCGGTTTATGCAAGTTATATTTACTGGGTACTAGTGAAGATTCCCAGGGCTTAGCCTCTCAGAGCTGCTCAGAAAGTACATGGGTGGCTGATAGGGGAGTTTGACCATGGACCATAGTGGGTAATGTGTTTGAAAAGAGTCATGCTTCCTGCACGCTAAAGACCTCTTTGTAGATTGTGAAAAAGAGTAGGCATATTATAGCTGCTACAAAAGACCAAATTTGTTTGTCCCTACCCTACTTTCCATACTTTTTCAATTGCAGTCAAAAGTCATTGACCCATCCCTTTCCGCATTTCTGTATAGTTTTTATGTATTGTTAAAACTTGTATTGTCCTATATATAGCTGAAATACTGCTCGCAGTGTCAATTAATCACGTTAAATTTAGCCATGATTTCTTTCATTGGGATTTTACTTTTAAGTTTGGTTAATACAGGATTCTGATGTATTCATTTCATTGTTCTGTTTTAGCAAATTTCAATATATTTAAATTATTTGTTTGCTACATCAAGCCTTCTTTGGTTGAAACATTGATTGAATAGAAATATTGTACATTTTATGTATGTCAAGATATTGGTAACTATAGATGAAGGTTTACTTGATAATTCCTGAAGAATAAAGTTGTAATCCTTAGTCTTATAACCTCAAGACAATATTTAACTACTGGTTTCAAATCCTTTTTTTTTTATTCCGTGTTGAAATCAAGTGAATAGAACATTGATTTCTGTACTGCTTTATTTTTCAACCTGATTCTGATTTATCTGTAATTTGTTACAGTTTCCTTTGATCTTTACTACCCGATAAATTTAGTAACAACGTTCAGTTGACCACCGACTCCTGATACAAGAAATTATCAGCTGTTGGTCATTTGTCATGCGCGGTCTAACGTGACGTCACTAAACGTTTCATTAAGAAAAAAGGTCAATACACAACAAAAAAATCACAAAGCTGTGTTAAAATTGTGAAATTACTGATAAAAAAATTAATAGTATTTTTTTTTGCTCGACAAGGATTATCAGGTCCATATCAGATTCGCTCTTCGAGCTCATCTGATATGGAACTGATAATCCTTGTCTTGCGAAAAAAATACTAATAATTAATATATACCAGCATAAAAGATGTCAATCCTGAAATCCCCCTATCCCCATTAAATGCATTGGCCATGGCTGCCTAAGTTGTTCAGGCCGTTGATCTCTGACTAGAAGTCTAATACCTATGATGGTGTTTAGCGCCACAACAATTCAGTTATATCATGGCGGTCAGTTTTATGGGTGGAGGAAACCAGAGTACCAGTAGACTTGCTGCAAGTCATATACTATAGTATTACAAATAAATACTTTGATAAAAAGTTCAGATGTACAGAAAGAGATTTGATCGTAATTTGACAATGCTTTTTCAACAGGTGATGAAAGACTTTCGTGGTGGAGGATATAACACATTGGTATCTACATGTGTAGGAGAGGAAGGTTTAGATATAGGAGACGTTGACCTCATCGTTTGTTTTGATGCTCACAAAAGTCCCATTCGTCTGGTACAAAGAATGGGAAGAACTGGTAGAAAACGAGATGGACGCATTGTTATGCTTGTTACTGAAGGCAAAGAAGAGCAGGTAACTTTTTGGTAGGATTTTGATACGTCACCATTTACTCTAGCTCAGGGTTAGAGGAATTTAACAAGGGGCCCTGTCATTGAGTCAGCTTGTCACAATTTCTTGTCCATGTAGCTTAAACAGTAATCAGAATTTACCTTAGTTGCATTGAAATACAGTGGAAGAGGTAGGTATATGTATATTATCTCTGTTATGACCTTAGTGGAGATTCAATCTAAATTTATACACAAGCTATTTATCTCTATCTCACTTGACATGAAGAACCTAAAAATTTTCGTCAGTGATAATAAGAGTTATTTCCCCTTAGGAGATTTAAAAAGAAGATAAATGTTCTTGTTAGAGCACTAGCCACTTTATTCTAATCAAATTTCTACAGAAGGTAAGAGTTACAAACCATATTTTCTCTTAAATTTTAACTTGAGTTATGCCCCTTGGATATACAATGATATGCATTAACAGTTTTATTGCTAGCCAGATTCTTTATATCAAATTTATGCACAAACTTTCATTTATCAATAATCAAAACAACCCTGATTAATTGAAAAATATCAACTCCAATATGATTTTCCAGAATCTGTCTAAGATTAAATGTACTTTTATTACATAGAAATACTGAGATTTCCAAGTGAAATAGAAACCTATATTTCACTGAGTGAAATAAAAATGTTTATTGCACCCTGTCGTCACAGTGCCAACTTTGTTACAATCAAAATAGCATTGATCTTCCGACAATGAAAAACCATACTTGCCAATGGTTCTGTTTTTGCTGGAATTGCTCAGATGCTCCAAATTCTGGATTTAACTTCAATTGTTCCGCTTTCTGTTTTTCTCTTACTGTCATATATTGTAATGTAAAGTGCAGACGTTATAATGATTATGGCATGCTTAATGGCGCTGAAATATGGAAAGTTTACGAAGGAAGATGATATCCATGATCATATTTCGCAAAAACAAAAGAAAAATGTCAAGAGAAAGCAATAATTTTCAGAATAGATTTGTATCTAAGAATTCATTGGAGTCAATACAAAGTGGTCAAAATGAGCTGAAAATGCAATCTGTATTGTCTGCAAATGTGACTTTACAATTTCTCATGGGGGTGTCACTGACATTACACTTTACAACATCTTAAAAGTAATAAGCATAAAAAGCTATGCTACACCAGTTTACATCCATGTTTTTATTATACAAATTAGGTCTACATTGTATGTCCAAAACAATTCTATAATATTAATTTTGTTTAATTTTTTTTTTAGATTTATAATCAAAGTCAATACTCTAGGAGAAACGTGCACAATGCTATACTGAATAGTGCTAAGACATTACATTTCTATCAGAACAATCCAGCTATGGTACCTGATGGCTGGATACCACAAAGTCATAAAATGTTTATGACTGTTAGTAAAAAGTTTAGACCAACCAAGAGTAATACCACTTCTACCAACCAGAATAAAATCACCAGCATGTTGACATCAAATGGTATGATACTAAAATATTTATCATATAAATGTATCAAACACACCTGTGCATGAGTGGTGATGGGGAATAATTTCATATGTAGATGTAAATTCAACTACAACATTATAACCACAGTGATGGCCCCACGATAAAATCAGTCTTTCATACATACAGTTAACTATAATAGTTTATTGGATTACAAAATGTATTAGAGTATACCCTTTTCCATCCTGTGTAAACAATTGCCAGGGGCTAACTCTACTTTGTCTTGATTAATATAGTATACCCTTTTCTGTCCTGTGTAAACAATTGCCAGGGGCTAACTCTACTTTGTCTTGATTAATATAGTGTACCCTTTTCTGTCCTGTGTAAACAATTGCCAGGGGCTAACTCTACTTTGTCTTGATTAATATAGTGTACCATTTTCCGTCCTGTGTAAACAATTGCCAGGGGCTAACTCTACTTTGTCTTGATTAATATTGTTCAAGCTTCACCAGACTATTGGGAATAGTAGTCTGATGATCAAGTACTTTTTGACAATTTTTACTATTGTCATTCAAGAGTAATGGGACTTTATAAAGGTGTATCATTGACATATGGCACAGCTGATTATTTTTATCGTTGAAAGTGGCATTAAATAAACACAAGTAAATAAACAACTATGTAAAAAATATATGTTCGTTTCAGACTGTAAAGGTGAGAAAGATGGTGGAATCACAAAGGAAGAATTTGAGGAGTTGAAAAAATTTTACTCAGGGGAACCTCCAGCAAAGAAACTTCCAGAAGGGCCAGGAATGCTTTCCTTAGGAGAAAATTATCAGGTAAGATGTGAAGAAATACAAATCAGCGGAATATTGAGACAAACGAAGCTTCCAGGATATTTAGCAATGTTTTGGATTGGCGAAAATTACCAGGTATAAGAGGTTGAAATTAGATACATGCTGTGAAGCTCCTTGACTGGTGGTACTTTAATACACTTGGGCCAAAATAGATGGGATATTGTCATTAATTTTCATTTGTCATGCCTTATTTAGTTGTAAGCATTTACTTTTTAATCTTCTTCTCAAAAATGATTGGACCAAATGGAACTAAAGTTTGAAGGAATCTGCCTTTCATGGTCCTTTAAAAAGTGTTGATAAAAAAAACAAGATGAGCAAAAAGTGAATGCCGTCTATAATGGCAACTATAGAGGAGCAGAGAATGTGCTCGTTTAGATAAATTGTGCCAGATTTGGTGAAAATATTGAATTTCCTACGTTAACATTTTCTAATTGGGTGGAATCCCTTCATTAATTCTTGGAATTATAATTTTACAAATTTAAGTTAGAAAAAATGACTATATTTTATATATAACACAATTTCAGAGTGAAAGAGAAAATGAACTCTCCCTGTCAGAATGGTTTCCATGGCAAAATAGACTACAGCCATATTTCATGGTGGATCATTCTAATCAAACAAAAAATTTTGTAGAAATGGTGGAATTTTTAGAATTACAAGGTAATTTGTTAATTCTGTTTTTAAAAAGAAATGTAGATATCACTTCGTTGATAAGAGTGTTATGGCTGTGGTGTTTAATGCCACCTTCAACAATATTCAGTTATATCATGGTGGTCAGTTTTATTGGTGGAGGAAACCGGAGAAAACCACCAACCTGCTACAAGTCACTGACAAGCTTTATCACATAATGTTGTATCTAGTACACCTTGCCAAGAGCGGGAATCGAACTCACAACGTTAGTGGTGATAGGCACTGATTGCATATAGGTAGTTGTAAATTCAACTACCATATGATGATCATGACCTCGACGACCCCCTATTTGATAAGATACTAGTAAGTACAGGTCGAAATTTTTTTTTTCTCTCACCTGACCCTTTTGATTAGATAAAGTACAAGTACAACCCTTGTATGCTCACTTGACCCAAAGTGTCTTGTGAGCATTTATCATTACTTGGCGTCTGTCATCATACATAGCAAACTTATAAAAAAGAATTGTCTCCTTTGATTTTTTTGTTCGTTACCAGTATCTTGAGAGCCTTTTGGTTCTTTCCTTAAAATTTTGAAATGACCCTTTAAGCTGAGATTTATGAATTGTCTAACTACCACTTAAGTTGTGAGTTCGAACTTCGTTCATGGTGAGGTGTACTCGATACAACATTATGTGATAAAGTTTGTCAGTGACTTGTGACAGGTCTGTGGTTTTCTCAGGGTACTCCGGTTTCCTCCACCAATAAAACTGAACACCATAAACCTAAAACTGACTCGTCTAACTTCCTGCTTTATTGGTATTATCAAATAAGATGACCACAATTTAATATTTTTTCGAAAGAACACAAATTCTTTACAAATTGATCATGTTCAAATGCAATTGATGATTTTTCCAGTGTATAGTTATTGAAACTCTTAAACAGTAGATAATATTACTCCAACTGTTGTTAGACAATAGCATTTTAAAATATTTAATTTAATATGGTGTAGATGTTCCAGACCAAATCCGTATTTGGACCATACACGTATGGTCCGGACCAAATCCGTATACTCATATGGTCATCAACGAGTTAGACCAAATCGGTATTTTGACCATATGCGTATCAAATGAAGAAGACGATTTTGAAGGAAATATTTAATTGTTAATCTAAATATCAAATAATGAAACGCATTTACACATATTTATCAGTCAAGTGCAACATACATGTACATGTGGAAATCTTTTGTCTTTCTACATTTGCACGATTTTGTAGTACAATTACTTTTGCACTTGCATCTTTTGCAAGACAATGAACAACTTGCTGGTTTAGCTGCTGTGTGGAGAGAGATGGGAGTTTTGACCCAATGAGAAATATCAACCACTGAATTTAACAATTCCAGATCACACATATCATAAAATGAATTCAGAATTCCGTAAGGACATGCTATAGTTTAAAAAGACTTCCATCTTTCCCAACTACATCTACTACCTTACAAAGAAGCTCAAATTTTCTGTAGTATTTCGTCAGAAATCAATCCTGTGGTAGTCTTTTCGGTTATTTTATGTAAGTATGTATTAAATTTGTCATCCCAAGACATTTTGAAAAACGACAGTTTACTATACCAAGTACTGTATAAAGTTCAAGTTTATTTAATCCAAGTTCATACGAGGGGTCATTTGAAGAGCGAGTTAAAATAATCATACAATAAGGGATGCTAATCAATGAAATCGATACTGTTACGTTCTAAATTAAAATTAGTGGTCAGACAATACGTGTATGGTCGGACCATAAGAGTATATGGATTTGGTCTGGACCATATGCGTATGGTCCAAATAAGGATTTGGTCTGGAACATGACAAACTGATATACATTGTAATTAAATGATTATTCAATTGTTCAGCTGTAATTATCTCCCTTTCAGAGGGTAGTATGTTGATCTGTAGTTATCTCCCTTTCAGAGGCATTAGATCCAAACGAGGACAATTATGGACAAGAAATGGAAGTATTTCTAAATGAAGCTGATATATTGAAACCAGAACAACTTGATCAAGATTATGGAAATATTAAGCACTTCTTTGTTTCAAGTGAAAAAAAGGCAAAACAAAAAAATAAAAAGATATCGTTGCTTAAACCCAGAAGAAGCGATCAGCTGCCAGAATTCGAAGCCATGATTTTATCCGGAGAAAGCGATGACGAGCTTCCCGCAATATTTGATCAAAAGGATACTATGAACGACGAATTGAATGCTGATTCTATTAATATCACTGATGTAACTTCAAAACATACAGTTGTGAGAGATAAAACTGATGAAAGAAATAGGCCAAGGAAGAGAAACAATAGTTGTAATACTTCCGTCATCAAGGTGATAGCCGATACAGATGTCTGTGATTTTGTAGAAAATGTCAACAATTTATCTACGATTAATGAGGAAAATACTCCCTCCGAAACAAATTTTGACCGTGCGAATACTGAGGACGAACGAGTAAATATTGTCTCCGATTCAAATTCATCAGTTGGATTTTATGATCTAGAAAATCCAGATTCTACAGAAACAAATCAGAATGAAAATGATATTCGCTGCGGAGAACGTTGTGAAAATTTTACCAAGTTGTTGCCCACATTTTTCCCATGTCCTGCCGATATGATGACGTCACCGGAGAAAACATCTGACGTTGACAAAGATATATTATTCATTGTGCCAGAGGCACCCTCCTTAAATGAACTAAATAAACTGGTTGATGATATAAGTCACATGACAACGTTACCTAAAACAGATATTGGTAAACTAATAGAAAAATGGGAGAAAGAGAATACTATAATCACAGATCGGAAATATGTTTTAAATAATTGTAATGATATAATTAAGAACAAGAATGTAGAAGATGCAGATTCATTAAAAAATATAAATAAATTTGATAATATGACTGTTGGACAAAATTTATCAAAAGAAAATTCTGAAAGCTATGAATTTGATGAATCATTTGTGTGCAATGATGATAAAGAAACAAACTTGGCATTACACCACAAGAAAAAAATGGAGTCACCGTCAGGAAACAAGCATATAAACACATTTAGTGATTTTGAAAGTCCTGTCAAACAAGTTGTCATAGAAACCAGCCACAAGATTTCAGATGACTTTAGATCTAGTTGTGGAGCACAAACAACAGAGGAAAATGTAAAGAATACAAGTAGCGTTACCATGGTTACAGAACCTGTAAAATCAAAATATCCTTATTCCGTTGTGGCGAAGGAAGATGATGAAATGAATGTAGATGTTAATAAAATGGCTGAGGATGCCTTTTCTGGATCAGACGAAGATTTTATGGACACACAGGCTAACTTCATGTTGGAAAATGACGATCTGCTGGCTGATTTAAATTCAGATGAAAATAGTGATGAAAAAAAACATGAAGGCAAAAGTAAAGCAGACGACAGTTTTAATACCAATGGCAATCGTGATGTTTCCACAAATAAACAATATAATTTGAATAATGAAAAATCAGAAAGCACTCCAATACAAAATAGAAATATTTCAGTTTTATATCAATCTGCCGATGCTTTATTGTTTGACGATTCATTTATAGATACAAGTGTATTTGAAACTGTTAAAACATCTATTGTTGACGATCTTAAGCCCAAATCGGGGTCAGTGGAATCTGGCGGTAGGATTCCTTCCCCATCACAATTTACATTCACCCAAGCCTTAGCTTGTGTGGATGACAGTGACAGTCTGGATAAAGAATTAGGAAGGATAACTCCTAACACTGAGCAGACGCATGAAACTAGAACTGTGTGTATTGACGAGAATTTTACAGCGATAAAAGAGCATAAAAATAAAATTGATAGTGAAGTTCATTTTACCAGGATGAAACCCCATACAACTTTAAATGACATGGATATGGGTAAATCACAACTCAATCTAATTAATGATGTTGTTGATATGGATAACACTGAAGACTTTGGCGATGTGGACGACGAAGAGACAGAATTACCTTTATTTGACCTTGGATTTGATGTCGACGATGATATTATTCCACCATCTCCATGTATGAGCCAAACACTTTCACAAAGATCAGTCCTCAAAAACTCGAATCAGAGTATATTTTCGAGTAGAAAATCACTGTCATTTTTATGTGACAAATCCAAAATATTTGAAAGCAAAAATAAAAAGGTTTTGTCACCAACAAGAGAGGAGGTTCAACAAAGTAATGAAGATGGAATTGATACAGAAAACGAAAAAGTACATGACAGCTTTAATGAACGAGAAAATATAGTAAAGAATAAGGACCAATCAGAACACAATGATCAAGTCTCCTGTTTGGATGATTATTTCAATAATGACAGTATAAGTGACCTTCAAGATGACTTTGAAATGTTGCCGACATCTCCTGTATTATCTGGAAAGAGGCCAAGCGGTCATAAACATGTTATTTCGCCATTTGGCGATGAAATAAAAACACCTTTTATTTCAAAGTCAAAATCACCAGAAATAACAGCTAACCTCTCTCTTAACGATTCTCCTTCGTTAGATGACAGCTTTGTTGTCAGGAAAAAACGTAAAACAGCTCTTATTATAGATTCCCCAGTTGCACACAATGAAAAGGACGATTATGATGATTTTAAAACGCCAATAAGACCATTAAGTGCTAAAGCTAAAACTAAACACAAGTTTTCTTCAAGCTCTAGTGAAGAAGAAAGTGTTCTTAAGATAAAGAAATCTATGAAAACTGTATCATTCTGTGTTGATGATGACGATGATTTAGAAGGTGATATACCGGTACTATGTGATAAAAAGAAAAGATATTCGAAAGGAATAAAACGTTCACCTGACAATCTGAAAAGGAAGTCCAAATCTCCTGCTAATCTATTTTTAGTGCACGAGGCAGAGGTTTCAGAGAACGAGGATGTTTCCACAGACGATGAAGATGGTAGCGATTTAGATCAAATGGAAGAAAGTTTTGTATCGGAAGGCTGCACGCAGCTATCTCAAGGTCAGCACGAAGATCTTCAGGCTATATACTTACAATCAGTCCGTAGCCCTGCTGGACAGGGTGGCAGATTCAAGCTTCAGTATGATTATTATGATAATATTGATGTTTATTCTCAGGTACCACAAAACGAGGAATCACACTACTATGACGATAGTTTCGTTGATGACAATGTGGAAGAAGAAAATTTGCTGTTAGACGGCCATGAAATAACTATATTAGATAGAAATAATATCATTGATAATGAATCATATGTTGGACCACGTACAAGGTGGTCAAAACCAAGTACCGGTAGAAGTAAGAAAATGTCCCAAATTCTGCACAAAAATAGAAGGAAAAGAGTGAAAAGAATCACCGATTCTTCAAGCGAGGATGAGCAATGTAGAAATACGAACCTGTCACCTGCAAATCTAGTAAAGAAAAACATTTTAGTATCTCCAGCAGATATAGGTCAAATTGGTGGTAAAGTGTCAAGGTCAAGGTCTCGACAACTGATATCTAGTAGCGATGAGGAACAGGGTCAAAATCAGGATTCAGATTCATCAGAAATCATGTGCTTGTTGAAGACCAGAATTGCTGACAAACCAAAATCTGTCGATTCACACTGTGGAAAAGACTTAAAACAAATACATGATGCTTCGTCAAAATCAAAGGTTGAGTTGACAATTTCAAAAGAAAGGGAAGAAAGAATCAATAGACAAAAAGAAAAACAAGAGGAATTTAAAAGAAACATGATCACTAAGCAACAAAATGAAAAGTTAGATGAAAAAAATAGCATCGTTGGTAACAAATCCACATTATCTTCAAATGTAAATGATATCGCAAGATTTTCTGAAACCTCTCAATGTATGGACGACAGTGATTTATTACTAAGTACAAGACATACTGATAGTAAACCAGTCGTAATCGTTGATTCAAGGGAAATAAATGGTGCTCAGGATATTATATCAGCCTTACGTTTCCAACACAACTTGAATGTAATCGTAGCACAGTTAGATAGCTGTGATTATGTTGTCAGTATACGAATGGGAATAGATCGGAAACAATGGTCCGAGTTTAGCAACGGATCTAACTGTGCCAAAATGACCGCCTGTGTGCAATTAATGTGCGATTTCTATGAACGACCATGTCTGATAATAGAAAAAGACAAATTAAAGGGTGACGAAAAAAGTCAAATTTTACACTGGACGAAATACGTTGATAAAACTTTGGTTCAACTGATTCACTCAAAAGTTACTTTGTTTTTCACAGAAAATCAGTTAGAAACTGCATCAATAATAGCAGATTTATGTCAACTTGAAAACAGAAAAAATTGTGCAATATCTTGTCAAATTAATCTAAACACTGAACAACAAAACAAAGTGAAGTTTTATAAATCTATACCTCATCTGTCGTATGTTCATAGCTTATTTCTGTGCAATAATTTTATAACAGTGACAAATTTCTTATGTAGTGACATTAAAACTATAATGACAAATGGGAAAATGACAGAAGAGCGAGCCGTCAATGTTTATAATTATATCAGAAGGACATTTGATAGCCAAATGTTGCCATCAAGTTATAATTAATCATATTTATTAAAGTTGATCATATTTGTTATAGAAAACTCAAATTTGTGAAATTTTCACAAATTGTCAAAAAAAAACTATTGTTACTTTCAAGTATGTTACTACAATGTACCAGTAGAGCTACCCATAAAAAAACTACTGGCATGTTGTTTCCTGACCGACCCACCACAAACCCACCCCAATTGCTGCCAACCCAAAAAATTTTATTAATTTTTTTTTCTAATTTATTTTAGTTTGTATTTTTTAATGAAATCATCAAATGTGTCTCTTTTTTGTGGAATATTTAAATATTGAAAGAAAAAAATAATATTCGAGGGTTAGGAAACAGCAAACCAACCATTTTTAAGGCACTTACATAGTAAAGAAGGTATTAACTTTATGTAAAACAAGACCTCAAATTATCTCCCCTCCATTTTACAAAACTCCTTGGCATTTCATCCTATTTGATGAAAAATCATCCCCTTACTTACAGATGTCATGGTAGTTCAATGGTCAGTTTAAATATTGAGGGTTTTGCTGTAATGTATAGAGATATGTTTCACTTGTAGTAAAGCACTTCCTGGTCCTTTCCTCATTCATGACTTGTCACCAGGTTTGTAACTAGAGAAACACAACAGGTGCCACTAGTGGAGCAGCAAGTGCTACCCTTTCTGATCAACTGAGTTCACCCCTGTTTTATGTGGGGTTCGTTTGGCCATTGTACATGTGTTGTCTGTCCTTCAATTTACAGATTCTGATTACCCCTTTGGTATCTTCAAACTCCTCTGTCAGATTCTGATTACCCCTTTGGTATCTTCAAACTCCTCTGTCAGATTCTGATTACCCCTTTGGTATCTTCAAACTCCTCTGTCAGATTCTGATTACCCCTTTGGTATCTTCAAACTCCTCTGTCTTTAGTTTAAACCTTACCATGTGGAATGTTTTTCTTATTGTTATTCATTTCCACTCTTTAATGTTGAAACTTTTAAATGATATGTTGTTAGTTCTTTCATTTTTACAACCACATCTGGTGTGTAATGGTTGGTGTGTAGTGTGATCATGGGTTCGAATCCAGGCCAGGTCATACCAAAAACTGTCAAATTTGCATTTGCTGCTTCTCCGCTAAGCATGGAGCATTAAGGAGTAAGAGTAAAGGCTGGTTGGCTGGGAATTTGGCTAATGTGTCGGAATAGAGCGACATGTCTGTCAGCAGACTGTTGTTTCAGTGAGGTAGCACTATAAAGATTCAACTAAGCAAGTTAGTCTAATCCAAAGTGGGTGTATTCATCATCTGTTATTAAATCAAATGTAATTTGTTCTCTGCATGGTGCAGCTGAAAAATTGCTAATCTGGTGTTAAACAACAATCAATAGCTCATTCATTTCTGGTAATCTCTTGTGACAATTCATGTACTACAGTATGGAGAATTTCTTAAAAAAATTTGGTAGGAAACGAGACCCTAGAAACATGAAAAAATGTAGAATTGTTTTAATGATTTGATTTGATTTTTGGTGTTTTAATGCCACTTTCAACAATATTTCAGCTATATCATGGTGACCAGTTTTAGTGGTGGAGGAAGCCGGAGTACCTAGAGAGAACTATTTTAATTGACAAATGTCAGGTGTTTATTTTGATATATTATTTGCAATTTCCACATTATTAAATATAATATAAATGAGAGCACATATAGAGGGGATATTACAAAGTCTCAAAGATAGATATAGAGACCTCTTTCTCATATTGAATTTCATAAGCAACACAATTGGATCTTTTGGACAAAAAACAATTGCCAGTAACAATTTAATCAAGAATGGACAATCCAGAGATGAGGGCAACATTGGGCACAAGATACAGAGCGAAGACAAACAAAACAAAAACAAACACAGAAAACTAAAATGATGAGTTACACAGATCCCATCAAAATACCAGGGGCTGTTGCTGGCAAAGGGTAAGCAAGCAGTTCCTGTTTCTTACAAGACCACTGTCCTGTTACTAATATAGTCAAATCCGATAGAAGTCTTGTCGGTGATGATGTGTTAATACAACTTGAAGCGGCTACTTAATACCAAGGATTTGTATAGTAGAATACAAATCCTTGTTAATACTGAATTTTTTTGCAAGTAATTAGATAAAATTACAGAACAGTTTGCATAATAGATATTTAGTTATTTACAATTCACAAAATGATACAAATACAATAAACATTATCAATATCAACCATTTTAACAATCATTTACAATAAAAACGTATATTGGATTTAGTGCGCACGACTCGTTACTGGAATAGCCGTATCAATAGGTGTAGTGGAAATAATGACATGATTCCAGTAAGCGTTGTCTCCCCTTTCACACGTAATAAAACAATTATTCAAGCCTTGTGTTTCCCCATTCCTAGCTAATGCTACAGTTTTGCAATCTTCATGAAATACTTATAAATTTATATCAAAAGATTTTTTTTATATTAAATTGATTGGAGTTTCCGAATCGAAAATTAAGAAAAAATTCATTTGAACGACCTCATGGGGAAAAAGAAGTTAGAAGTTCTTATGTGAAAGGTGTTTTACTTCTAGGAAGTCTATGATAATGTTTTTGGACATTGAACGTTTTCAGAAGCAAATGACAAATAATATTGAAACCTGGATATCAGTTATTCCCTCAACTAGATCAAGTTTTTAGACTTTGTATTGAAATACAAGTAGATCAAACTACCATACGACCACGACGGCATTGCAATACAAGTAGATCAAACTACCATGCGATCACGACGGAACTGAAATACAAGTAGATCAAACTACCATACGACCACGACGGCATTGAAATACAAGTAGATAAAACTACCATGCGATCACGACGGAACTGAAATACAAGTAGATCAAACTACCATACGACCACGACGGCATTGAAATACAAGTAGATAAAACTACCATACGATCACGACCACGACGGCATTGAAATACAAGTAGATAAAACTACCATACGATCACGACCACGACGGCATTGAAATACAAGTATAGATCAAACTACTTATATAATAGTTACTTATGTATAGGGCATTATCGTGATTTATAGACTGCCCAAGGGACAGTAGTATTGACTGAAACAATGATAATGCCTGAGCCGCAGGCGAGGGCATTATCAGTGTTGAAGTCAATACTACTGTCCCAAGGGTAGTCTATAAATCACGATAATATAATGCCCTATGCATAAGTAACTATTATTTTTATTTCATTGAAGGAAATAACGCTTTCTAAATAATGTTGCCAATTTTAGTACATATGCATATTGTTTATTGACGATGGACAGCAAATGACGTAGTATGACAACAGACGACAAATGATACACATTTAATACATGTATCCTCACTTTTGAACAATATTCTTATTTTGAAACATATAGTGTGTGGTATTTTTCCTGACGTTATAATCCTTTCAGCAGTGTGATGTCATTTATTTCATGACGTCATTTTTACAGCATTGTGCCGTTACTAACCGTTTCTTTTTAATTTTCAAGAGTCTTATATGTGAAATATCTGTATCTGACTTCCAATTTTGCAATCTAAATGCTATAATGTATTTGTCTAACTTATTCTTAAAGAAAATAAACGTAAATTTCTTTTTCAAGAGACATAAAAGTCAAAGGGTTAAACACGTAGCATTGCATTGATTTTTATTAAATTCTGGTGGAGATGTTTCTTACCTCTGTATTCCTGCTCTAATAGATCTTAATGTTTGGACTGAGTACTTTTCACCATTTTTATTTCTGACTTCTGCATAAAAACTCTCCAATAAACTGTCCAAGGCAGAATCTGGTAAAAGATCCACAGCAACGATGGCTTGGTAATATTTTCTTGTCATACAGTACTCGTGAAAAATCGCTATTGAAAATTTGGTAGATTGTTTCGTACTAAGCGAGTTTTTGCTGTGGAGAATTTCATCTTGTGTCTACATTTGACAGTTCCGCAAATCAGGCATGTTAGTTTACATTGACAACAGTTCACTGCGCATGCATGGTCTCCCTTGCATTTTAAAAAAGGGACACAACTCCAAAAGTAAAACCTGGAGCGGTCATTATCATGATAATGCCCACGGGCATTATCATGTTAATGACTGGTAGATTTCTTTACCACAGATTACTGAATGACACATGACCATGTCCACACCAATGGGAAACTCGAATTTAGAACTGATATGAAATAACATACGATCACGACCACGACGGCAACTTATAATTATATGGTTATAAAGAGAGAAGACATGTGATAGGGGCCGTCGTAAGTTGGATTTACAGCTACATGTACATGTGCAATCAGTGCCAATCACCACTAAGGCTGTGAGTTCGAATCCTTCTCACGGCGAGGTGTACTCGATACAACATTATGTGATCAAGTTTGTCAATGACTTTCGGCAGGTCGGTAGTTTTCTCCGGATCCCCCGGTTTCCTCGAACAATACAACTGACCGCCACGATATATAAATAATAATTTTATTGTCATTTTAGCAAACAAAGCTTGTGACAAAATAACAAACAAATAAACATAGTAATGAAATACATGTACATAACAAATCAATGATCTGGTTTGTTAGTCTGAGGGTCCCCTGTCCTTAGTTCCACTGAACTCTTCAAAAAGGAGCCAAGACTTTTAACCTGTGGAATATCTGTTGGATTCAGAATGCATTTCATTTTGTCAATTTCAGAATTTGTAGAGTCAAAATTGGATAAAAAATTATTTCTGATATTTGTATTTCTTTGGCAATGGAAAAAGAAATGAAATTCATCATCGATACTGTTACTTTTGCAAAAATTATAAATTCTAAGATTTCGGGGTACTTTTTTATATCTACCCAATTCGACTTCTAAATTGTGATCACAAATTCTAAATTTTGTTATAAGTTTGCGAAATTCAAAATTTGGGTGTGACAAATCTAAAATATTATTGAAAGTGGACCTAACACCCACATTAATCCCCATAACGGTTGGAGATATTTACATAAATGTAATATTAAAGTTGACATCAGCATGTATCCATGGACTTCACCCTCCCCTGTGCGTAAATGCATAGATTTATATCTAATACCGGTGTTTTTCTTCTTGAAATTGAGCATGTAACCTAAGTACATCGTGGGTTTTGCTTTGTTTTTTTTATTTCTCGATCATCGTTTTTCTGTCCAGGTAATTTACTTTTGTTGAATCTGATCGTATCATATTTTCTTCACCAACACGTTAGTTTTTGATGTACATTTGTACATACATGTAGTTTTCCTATAAATTAGGATATTGTAATCAACAATAGAGATCAAAATAAAAGGTATCAATCATCACACCTACACTCCTCAATAAAATCATCAACACATTGACAGAGTGACGAAAATATCTTTATGGCTCTATATATTATACATGTACATTGACTTTGCTTACAGGAAAAACTTTGAGGCCAATGATATTGTGAACTTTTAACAGATTTTGTTAAATGCTATTGTTTTACAAAGTGTGAATATGAATAGACGTCTAGACACTGTCTCCAATTTTGATGAAGGCAACCATTTTGGCTAAATATCAGTAATTTTCCTAAAGACGTGTTTTAAAAACTTCATTATTTAGTAAAATTTTCATTATACAAACAAACAAATGTATGCGTTATTATTACAATACTTTGAAAAATAATCGTTTTTATGACAATATTATGATCAAATTATCCTATTATGGGTTGAAGCATTTTTTATGGTCTCAAATTCTGGAACTAATGTGTGCATTTGAAATGTTCATATTATGAAATTGATTCATGAAAATAGGAAATACCCATTATTACAGACATTTGAAAATATGGATTATCTTTCAATCATATGTTGTTCTAATATAGTATACTTTGACAAATAGGTAAAATAAGGCTGTATATCGCTCCAAGAAACGGGGACAAAACTTAACAGGGACACAATAGTCCCAAGACAATTAAAAATTGGTCTGGACCCCAGAAAATAGCCCAGATGGCTACTGAAATTGTGAAGATTCATTTGCAAAGTCAAATGCAGAGACCAAAGAATTTTTGCTGGGCTGCTGAAATTTTAATATTAATATATATTTTTACTGCATGTTTTTGTCGGGAAGATTTCTATTATAAAAAAAATACGTGATCTGTTGTGGTTTTATGTTTCTATAATGGACTTTTAAGGTGATGAAAATAGCTTTTAAGAGAATATAACTGGACCAATAATCAATCGGCTATAAAAGATATTTTAAACAGGAGGACTTCGCATCCGTAAAGATGATCTTTTCATTATCAAAAATGCCGCCCTTTTGTAACGGTAACATAAAATAGTTTTTGGTCTAGTTATTTAACATTTGATAAACAAGAGGTGTTGACTAATAGTACATATTATCAGATCCAGTTTAAATACATTTTATTTTTATCTCTGATTTTATGAACAATTAGATTGATCTCAAAACGAGATACCTTTTGCTAATTTCTTAACAGTACATGTGCCCCGTAGTATCAATTAAATTACCATTTTACACGACGGTGTTAAAAGCGTTTAATATAAACAAACAATTTAAAATTGAGAAGTAAATTAGATTGTCAAAAAAAAACCTGTTAACAAGAAAATTCGATATACGCGGAAGTTTCTGCTAGAAACGTTTTATCTGTTTATAATCCTTAGCAGAAATAACTACTGATTAGTATCCTCTCTAGCACGTTGGCTTCAACTGAATTTATTAAATACTTTCATCCCCCTTTCGAACTGCACATATATCCATGCTCTTTTAGGTCGGGGTTTTAATTAAACATGTAATTAAATTATTCATTATCACTTCTCAGTCAAGATGAGAACAGACATTATCACGCTTACCGAGGGTTCGAGATGTACTCGTCATTCAAAGTTTCGAGGTCACGTTTGAGATGAAATCTCTTTTTCTCAAGTAATGTGTCTCACTGGGATTTCTTTCATTTTCATTTATATCTATATTATACAAGTGCCAGTTGAAAACACAGGTACTTGTGGACAGGATCCCATTATGCACTTATAGAATACCCTCTTATATATTTTTTTGTTTACTGTTTTATTTCCATTTTTTCTCCATTGAATATTTAGTTCTAACAAAATCTGCTCTCTCCACATAAAAAAAAATGTACTAAAATTTGATGAAAAATTAAAAAGTAAAAAATTGAAATTTCCCCCATTTTCGGTCCATTTTTATGACAAATAGGATAATAGTTACATAATAACGCTGTGTATTTTTCTGAAAGGAATTTCCCTAAGGAATTCATTACACAAAAAAAACCATCAAAATCAAACGAAAAATAAGCTCTCCGTGTACAAATAACAGAAAGCTCATTATGCTGATGATGAGTGGTCCATAGGAGACATGTTGCACTGGCTAAATTCTCCGTCCCTATACCCATTACCTTTCATTGTTTCGAGTCGCGTGGCTTTTAATTTTTTTTTACCCATTGGTCTATCCGTCCCCCGTTTTCACCCTTCATATTTATTTATTGTAAACATGTTCTCGTCCTGAATATAGCCGAAAAATTGCTCGCTGGACGTTAAACATCAATCAATCAATCAATCAATCAATCAATCAATCAATCAATTTTTGCAGACTCTTGATTGAAAATATGTAGGGTTACAATTCTCAAAATCAATACCAACTTTTATTCAGTGGCAAGGATCATTGTGACCATCAGAATGATCCGTCAACCACAACTTAAATTATCTCACGGAAACCATCATGTCTACAGACGTGCGACAACAACAACGACAGCGCCATAACATAATACTACCCGCGCAAAATGTTTGCAATTGTATAAATATTGCTCATTTGCATGGCGCTCAACAATAATTACTCACTGGAAAACAAACAATGCTATCTATACCTGTACTTGCTTGGAACGGCCTCTTTTTTTTCATAGCAACTAACAATTACAAGTCCTTGACACTTGGCCTTGTTCTTTGTATCAGTAAGACAGACAATGAAAATTTACAGATTCTTGGTAAATTTATTCATGTTTGTTCGAATTATATATGCACTTCACTTACAAGTTAAAACCAATGCAAAGTTTTGTCATTTCATCTAAGCAACTACAAATGATCGCTGCTTGTTATTTGGTATAAAGTATTGTAAAGTTGAGAGTTATTACTAATAAATTTACTGTCTGTCGACTATATATGTAGGACTACTTGTGTTCAATATAATTTGAAGATACAACATATTAAAGTACACCATGTACATTTGATTTTCTGAATATTCAATACGTTCAGAAATTAAGCACAAAAACATATAAGAAATTTTGTTTTTGTTTTACATTTTGCTTTTTATTGTCTGAATATTCTGATATTTTACATATTTAACCTTATTGTCCCCGCAGCTCCACGACGAAGGGACATAATAATGGTCTCCGTCCGTCCGTCCGTGACACTTTGTGAACGCAACTTCTCTGAAACCGTACAATGGAATGTGTTTTCATATTTGGTAGAATTGTTAGTTATGACATGTAGATGAGCCCGATGTGCCTCCATTTTGATTCGACTAATTTTATGGGAGTTATGAACTTATGGGATTTTGATGATTTTACCTGTGCCATACACAGATCATTTTATCACAGCAATATCCTTCCAGTGACAAGTAACTTAAATGTGCAATCACATTCTTTGTAAGTGGCATACAGGATTGTCAATCTGCTGCTTTCAGTTCAAAATCAACTTACGATGGGTGCCACGAGTGGAGCAGGAACGGCTTACCCTTCCGGAGCATCTGAGTTCACCCCGGTTTTTTAGTGGGGTTCGTGTTACTCGATCTTTTGTTTTATGTGTAATGTTTTGTAGATCGGTATTTGTTCCTTTGGAGTTTTACTTTTGGCCTTGATGTTGTCTGTCCTTCTTTGATTTTCGGATTCTGATTACCCTTTTTTGTATCTTCAAATTCTTCTTACTGCTTCATACAGTAAATTTTAGAAAATAACATGTTCCTACACTAGTACAACATGAATATAAGGAGAGGCTTTCAACGAGTTTAATAAATTTACATATTTCCCCCTGAGAACCGCAGCAGATTGAGAGTAAAAGACACAAAATTTCTTAAACGAAGATTTTCCTAAAATTCACTTCGCACAAGTGTTACTACATATTTCTCCTGAAAATGTACTAGTAGATTTTTTATGTGTCATACAACTAGTTGTACATACTTATAACTACATTCACCTTGTTCGTCTGCCATGACCCATGTTAGCACAACTCTTAATAAACAATTCCATGTATTTTTAGACACTCAACAAAAGGTCATCCCCTATGTTAAGGCATCAAACCGTTTATTTCTGGTCTGACATTTTCAAGAGGAAGTAATCAACCTTTTAGATCAAATGTCATTGCTTTTCTGTCTTCCTCAGACTTTTGAACTTGAAAACACAATAAAGGGGAACCCTTTACTGATATAAATATATCACATGGATAACATACTCATATTACATCTATTTCTATTGCGGTGAGGACATATGTGGCTACGTCTAGCAATGTTGTTTGTTTCGCAATTCACGTGTCTATGTGTAGTGTTTTAAAAATAATTTGATTATCTGACGTTCCTATAGAAAGCAACATGTTGATTGGTCAACAACCACCTTTTAACAATCAATGGATGAGGGAGATATGATTTTGATTGGCCCACAGTCAAATAATTGCGCATTATTTCTTTATATCAGACTCCTTCGTTCATATCCGACCATTCGATTGCAAAATACATAACAATCGCCAGTTGTGAGTTCGAACCCCGTTCATGGCGAGGTCTACTCGATACAACATTATGTGATAAAGTTTGTCAGTGACTTGCGAAAGTGGCGTTTAACACCATAAACCAAACCAACAATCGTCTGTCCAGTTGTCCGTCATTGAAGCGCCATATCCGAGGACATGTCAGAAGAACTCGGTAAATTATGGTTAGATCATTACCATGATGCTATAAATAAAGTGCCTATATATGTTTATATTTATTTAGAAGGTGTATCTTTGTTCCTTTGGTAAACTTTTTATTTTTCCACTGAGACCCGTTTTGTAGTGACAGCACACTTTTAACATGTGATTAATTGTCTGCAGACAGGGGGACTTTTCAAACACTTGATAAACAGCATGAAATATAAACATTTTAACATGGATATCGATCCCTCTAACATGTTGCAGGGATACTAGTTATATACAATCCAATTTATTTTAACAAGTAAATAAAGATCATTGATTGGTAGTCTCTCTATGTTGTATGCATAAACTGTTGTAATTGCACAGTATAACAAAAAACAAACACACAAAAAACACGTACTTGTAGTACCGTTGCGTCACAAACTTTCATTGGTAGGTAGGATGTCAAAAACATTGGCTTGTGGTCAATCATGAAAATAAGGTTATAATGAAGTGTGAAAATTGTGATAGTGTAATTTAAAGGTGATAATTATAAGTGGTCTAAATCGTTCATTCAAGTCATGCAGTGGGAGGATGTGGAGTATTAGGGGGGAGGGTCTCCCAGTGCTGTCTTAACGCATGGGTACGCTTGGCAGTTGTACAGGGACCCAGCGAGTATAGGGGACTCATGATAATCTACGTATGTTGTGTACAGCATGCTTTTTAATGTTTAAACGTTGATTTTGTTGGAAGTACCAATGCAATAAATTTATGTTTAATGCTATAGACTTTTGCAGTTTTATACCTATTTATGTGTAGGTATGGGCCCCAGTGCACTGCTTTGCCCGGGGACCTATAATGCTGTTAATACGGCCCTGAGGTCTCCTCCTTCCCTTTTTATCATACTAATAGAGAAAATGAGGAAAGTATATTCATTTATTAAATTACATATTTAGATATTGAATTAAAACTAGAGGCTCAGATGAGCCTGTATCGCTCACCTGACATAACCAAGTCCTCTTAAGAATGTCTGCATTCCGAATACATCTAAGTTACTATTCAAATCCCATAGGGTTCTATGTTAAAACTATGTCTGCTCATGGCAGCCATCTTGGATGGAGGTCGTGGTCACCGGACACAATTTTAAAACTATACTACCCAAAGACCATCCATGCCATGTTTTCTTTAAATTGACTGACTGGTTTCAGAGGAGAAGACTTTTAAACAATTTTCCCATAGGGATTATGTTAAAACTATGTCCGCTGACGGCGGCCATCTTGGATGGAGGCTGGGTTCACATGACATAATTTTGAAAGTTGACCACCTAAGGACCATTCATGCCATGTTTGCTTTAAATTGACTTGCTGGTTTCAGAGGAGAAGACTTTTAAACATTTTTCCCATAGGGTCCTATGTTAAAACTAAGTCGAGTCATGGCGGCCATCTTGAATTTCCGATCAGCAAACGATTCACAAGTTTAGTACAGGACCACCCAATGATCATTCCTGTCAAGTCACAATTCAATTGGCTTAGTGGTTTCTAACAAGAAGATTTTTAAAATTTCGACCAATCAGAACACATTATGGGCCCTGGCAGCCATGTTGGATTTCTGATCAGCGCCAAAAACAAAAATCTTGTATATGACCATCTAATGAACATTTCTGCCAAGTTTGGTTCAAATCTGTTTTGTGGTTTCAGAAACAAAATTGAAAATGTGAAATTCCCATAAGGTCCAATATTAAACTAAGTCGAGTCATGGCGGCCATCTTGAATCTCCGATCGGAAAACGATTCACAAATTTAGTACAGGACCACCCAATGATCATTCCTGTCAAGTCACAATTCAATTGGCTTAGTGGTTTCTAACAAGAAGATTTTTAAAATTTCGACCAATCAGAACACATTATGGGCCCTGGCAGCCATGTTGGATTTCTGATCAGCGCCAAAAACAAAAATCTTGTATATGACCATCTAATGAACATTTCTGCCAAGTTTGGTTCAAATCTGTTTTGTGGTTTCAGAAAAAAAATTGAAAATATGAAATTCCCATAAGGTCCAATATTAAACTAAGTCGAGTCATGGCGGCCATCTTGAATCTCCGATCGGAAAATGATTCACAAGTTTAGTACAGGACCACCCATTGATCATTCCTGCAAAGTCACAATTCAATTGATTTCGTGGTTTCTGACAAGAAGATTTTCAAGGCTTCAACCAATCAGAACACATTATTGGCCCTGGCAGCCATGTTGAATTTCCGATCTACACCAAAAACACAAATCTGGTAGAGGACGATCCAATGAACATTTATGGCAAGTTTGGTTGAAATCTGTTCACCGGTTTCAGAGAAGAAGAGTTAAATGTGAAAAGCTAACGGACGGACGGACGGACGACGGACGCATACCCATAACAAAAGCTCACATGGCCTTTGGCCAGGTGAGCTAAAAAACAAATTATATATATATGGAGCTCGAATCTTGGTTAGATTAAGATCAATATTTTGAATAAACAAACAAATCAGGGACTTATCAATTGAGAGCCTCGCTGTGTTGAAAAGGTTCCATTGCATGTCAATCGCCATGATATAACTGAAATATTGTTGAAAGTGCATGGCGTTAAACACCATCACACACACATACTCCATTGCATGTCAACGTAATTATAAATGTGTCTGCTTGCTCGTTTCACGCGTACGTATATAACGGTGATTGTCAAATTTCGATGAAGTATTCATACGCGGCAATATTCAATCTATATAATGTCATTCATCTTGCACTTGTTCTATTTGAATAGTCAAATTGCAATGTCTGAATAATGTCACTGACCAAAATATAAGTCTTCTGGTACCTGATTCGTGTAGAGAGAACGGTACCAGTATAAGCGTAGACGTGATGGATGAAAATAGTTAGAACGACGTTTGTTTCCACTATTTATAGAGAATTTGGCATTTGTTTTGGATTTTTTGACATTACAAGATAAACACAATATACGTGCATTGTCGGTAAGAATACATTTTATTTGCGTTCATTATGAAACAGACAAGAAAAGATCGTCAAAGGCGCACAAATAAATTACATCAGTATTTTCCGACAAGGTACATACCGTATATCAAATATATTTAACTACAAAATTGTCTGAAAAGAGCAGAAACAAAATGCTAATGGTTTTCAATGGTGTCCTCTATCACGTTCGTGCTTATACTGTTATCGTTTCTTAATCCGATCGGGGCAAACCAAAAACTATACAATTGGTATTTGCTGCTTCTCCGTTAAGCATACACCATTAAAGAGTAGGAGTAAAGACTGGTTGGCTCGTAATCAAGATATTAAGTCCGAGTAGCGCGACATGTCTATCCACGGACTGTTGTTTCAGTGAACGAGCACTATGAAAATCCAACTAAGCGTGTTGATCTAGTACAAAGCGGACCTCATCATCATTTTATTGAAAATTATCTTATTCTTGCCATGATATAGCTGAGTTGACGTTAAACAACAAGCACTCACTCACTCACTCACTCACTCAAAAGCATAGAAATGAGTAAACGACTGACGGTATTAGACGTCGTAAATCAACGACTATATAATTGTTTTCCGTCATATCATTGATATGACGGAAAACAAGATATATATAGTCGTTGATTTATCAATCATGAGGGTATTAATAAATACCGCCATACGTCAACTGACCACAATCAATACCAACTATAATTAATGAAATCACAATAAACTGGGTTTTTTTTCATTGCGTGCTCAAATCAGATTCAGATAATCGTCCAATTGACGGCGAGATATAAGTATAAATAATAACTAATTACAGCTGATATAACAACGGGGCAAAAGGTCTTGAACAAGACATGCAATGTATTCTCGAAACTCTTGTATTTCATGCCCACTACATGGCACCCATCGTGAAAATTTTGTTATTTTGTCATGCTTGATTGAACATTTCGGTTAAAGTTGGTACACTTGTTAAATATTGGGCATTACTTAGAAAAATGTACCATAACGTATAAACAGAATGACTGCACCAAGGCATCACGTGTTTCATGTTAATAGTACTTTTGAATTCAGTGTTAGGTATTAGTTTCTAGTTGGTTCATACATGGTATGATAGTATCAGTTTTAACAACACATAGAAAATTACAGGATTCAATTAATCATTTTAATGAGGATTTTCGAAACACTCATTTTAATTCAAGACCATCCTTTGTAGTTAAAATTTGTGAGTAAAATAGTTATTTATTAAACAAACCCTATTTATAAGTATTGGTTTCGTAAGATTATGGACTCATGTCCAAGGAAACTTACTAATGGTTTCGTAAGACTATGGACTCATGTCCAAGGAAACTTACTAATGGTTTCGTAAGACTATGGACTCATGTCCAAGGAAACTTACTAATGGTTTCGTAAGACTATGGACTCATGTTCAAGGAAACTTACACAGAATTCTTAGCTATTTATTGACAGTGGCATTACAAAACTTATACAAATATTTCGTATAATGGAACATTTCGTTGTATTAAAACGTTTTCCCAATATAAATGAATTACACAAATACAAAAATCTAGATACATTTTGTAGATGGAGAATAAGAAATTAAAAATGTTTTTCAAGTCAGCATGCACTATACACATGCATGTCTGTTCATTATTTTTTGGTGAAATTGGACCAGTAACGGAAGAAATTTGCACAATCTTGTACGCAACACTTTGGGGGGATTTTATGACTATTGAATTATTTCGTTGATGTAATACAATACTTAGATCACTTAAGTATATGACACAATTAAAGTGGGTTTGAACGTATAAACAAATATCAAATTCATATGAAAATTACATATTAAATGTTTTATATGAGATGATTTAAATTCATATGAAAATTACATATTAAATGTTTTATATGAGATGATTTTTAGTTTAAATAAAATTAAAAGGCCTTTTGTCACGACATCAGTACATCAATGATAGAGATCAATTAGGGGGAAAGTTATACTGCAAATTGGCAGTTTGAACAAAAAGAAATTTGGGACTACATATTATGGGTAATGGGTGCATTTTATAAAATTCTGAACAAATACAATTTACATATCCAGATAGCTTACAGAACCCTAAGGGATACACGGTATATGAAATTGTTTGACAAACAGTAGAACAATTCAACATAAAGGACCAAAGATTTAAACTTTAAGGAGTATGATTTTTCCCGAGCCAGATTTTTTTTACATGAAAAATCGGTAATGCTTCTTCAAATTACCAATGTTCTTGTTGAAAACTGCAGGGTCAGATTAAATATATTTTGCATCTTGCTAGTCAAGATATTTCTTTCTATAAAATTTGACACGACCTAATAGGTTTTTTTAAACAGTATCCCCCCCCTAAAAGTAAAATGATCCTTCCTTAATTAATTTGGTGTTTCATGGTTAGTTATTGCTGAAGTTACAATTTATTTATGTTTAACGTTGGTAATGTGTTGGTTTCTTCGTGGTTTTGCTTGTGTGTTCTTGTTGTTATTCGTCGATGATCGATTTGGTTCTTTAAATGTCGGTGGTAATATTGCTATTTCATGGGCGTATAAGCCAGAGCCGAGATCAAAAGGGGTAATTACAAAATGTGGGGGGGGGGGGGTATGTTTTTATCCCATCTGTTTGGGGTAATTTTGAGAAAAAGCTGAATTTTTAGCATGGAAGTGAAGATATATTGCCCCGTTAACTATATATTTTGAAAACCAAGGTGTCCCCTTTTTTTGCTTTGCAGTTTTAAAAACATTTTCCACCTCCACTGTCTGGGCTACTCCTAAACACCCTGCCTCACACACTACTACGCCTCTCTATTTTTTGTGTGTTGTTTATCTGTGGTATCATAATATGTCTCCGTCGCTTGTTGTTTGTTTTGTATTTCATGGTCATTAATTTATATTTGTCTGTGTTTGTGGGTTTTTTTTGGGAAAAGGTTATTATTTACATGTGCTTGTAAATAATGTCTAGGATATTGTAATTTTGTATTACTGAGATAGATTTGAAACATAGTAACTATATACTGGTTACTTTAAACGTATTAAAAGGTAGGTACATTTTGTATCGGTACCTTATTTGATTGATTGGGAGTGATTATTGTTTAACGCCACATGGATTTGTCCAGCTATATCATGTCGAGAACAAGCTACAGTTCGAGGTCAGCCTTGTACTAGACCAACACGCTTAGTTGTATTTTTATAATTTTCGATTCACAAAACAACAGTCCAATGACAGATATGTGAAATTTTACGAAAGGAAGCTCCATATATTTGATAAATTAAAGTATGCAAGACGGTTAGGAATGTTTCCATTTGATGTAAAGTGAGGTTTCTTTTGATTTTATATGGGTTATCAATAAGTTTGAAGGTATCAAAGGGGTAACTGACAAAGAATAAAGTGGACCGATACAAATAATTGTCAGCAAAACACTAAACAAATAAAAACTAAAGGTTGAACAGAACCAGAGTAAACAATTGGTTTTGTCCCACAGCTTTCATTGTCAAACATTGTAATATCTATGTATGTAATTTTTCAGGATGTTTGCAAGCAACAGTTCAACTATAAATACAGATATTCAAAGTTTGTACGATATTGATTATGAGCAATTTTTGAACAAGGACATTCCAGCTTTTGTATTATGTTTAACAGTCCTGTCATTCATCGGGATCATAGGAAATGTCCACACTTTACTGGTATATTCTATGTCTCCAGTGATGGCAAAATTGACAGTACGAGTCTTCATACTTTGGTTATCCGTTACCGATCTTATAACCTGTGTGGCATGTATACCATTTGAAACTGTTGACACCCGGTTCAGTTACACGTTTAGTTCTGGTGGTGTCTGTAAATTCTTTAGGTTTTTGAATCATGGGGTGACGTTATCATCGGGAAGACTATTGACTGCCATTGCTATAGAACGATACAAAATCAACAGACGGCAAACTCGACAAAGTCAAAATCCATTTGTTGCTTTGAATAGCTTCGTTAGTAGTTGTAGCAATTTCAATTGCTATATCAATTCCAGCTTTTGTATTTGATACATTTATGGCCTAAACATAAAAGAGACAGGTATTTCTGGTCTTACAGGTACCAACTGCACTGTTTTGTCCGAATATCAGCACATGCATACAGCCGGTGTATATACTGGGATAGTAATTCTATTGCGCACTGCATGCTGTCTCCTCTGCGCAGTAGTGTATGGCAAAATACTCTTCGTTATTTGTGTGCAAATGAAAAAAGAAAGAAAGGACATGGCGAAATCGAACAATTATAAAATGGATATATCGTCAGAACTCACTCTGACCTAAAATTTGTGTCTTTCCTTCCAAATGTAGACCGTAAATATTATCAATGTAAACCAAAATAAGTAGACGTTCAGATTTCAAAGCGGAGCTCTTGTACTCTTGATTCATACAAAGGAGAGGTGGCACGATCGCATGGCCCCTTTTTTCTGTCAGATGACAGTATTTCTTTACTTTGAAAACATATTAGCCCCTCCAAACGCACTTCTCTATGTCGACATTTGGTTACATCGCCCCTAGCTACAAAAAAATATTGCTGTCTAACACGTTGCTCGTTTGTTTTTTATGCTAAATAGACCACCAAATTTTTAGGTATATTCGTGTCAAAATGTGTCCATTGTCTTAGCTAGCAAGGATAAGACAATGGTATAACACCGAATTTATTTACACAGAAATTCTGAATAAAACCTCCTTGGTTCTGATATTTACGAACGACATTTTTAACATTTTTTCATCTATAATGGGCTTATATATAAGTTAATGACCAACGGGATTGGTGTAAAATGTTTAAACATTATAAATAATAATATGTATAATTGTAGTCTATTGGCTACAAAAATTCAAAACAAAATTCCATCTTTTTTAATTTAGAGAGAGGGGTTAAACAAGGGGACAGTCTCAGTCCTACCCTGTTCAATTGTTTTACAAATAATGATTTGCATGATATTTTTGATACATGTACCCCCCTTGTTTTAGAAAAATCAAAAGTGGCTAGCCTTAGCTTTGCAGATGATCTTGTCATTTTTTTTTAAATACTTCAGAAGGACTTCAAAACTCCTTAAATAAGCTAGAACAATATTGTTATGACTGGCAACTGACTGTTAATACGAAAAAGACAGAGGTGATGATATTTCAGAACACACAATCACCCTCCCCTAACTTTTATTGCAAAAAATTTCTTTTGATTGAGAGCAAATAATACAATTTCCTTAACAATGTCATTGATTTCAAGGGTATTTTCAAAAAGGCTACGCAAGAGCTGAACAAGAAAGGACCATTCATGCCATGTTTGCTTTAAATTGACTTACTGGTTTCAGATGAAAAACAATTTAAATTTGTTTTCCATAGGGTCCTATGTTAAAACTATGTTCGCTGATGGCGGCCATCTTGGATGGAGGTCGGGGTCACATGACATTATTTTGAAAGTTGACCACCTAAGGACCATTCATGCCACGTTTGCTTTAAATTGACTTACTGCTTTCAGAGGAAACAATTTTTCAACATTTTTTCCATGGGGTCCTATGTTAAAACTATGTTCGCTGATGGTGGCCATCTTGGATGGAGGTCGGGGTCACATGACATTATTTTGAAAGCTGACCACCTAAGGACCATTCATGTCATGTTTGCTTTAAATTGACTTACTGCTTTCAGAGGAAACATTTTTTAAACATTTTTCCCATAGGGTTCTATGTTAAAACTAAGTCGAGTCATGGCGGCCATCTTGGATATGCGATCGGCACAAAAATAACAAATTTAGTAGAGGACCAACCAGTCATCATTTCTATAATGTTACAATTCCATCGGCTGAGTAGTTTCTGACAAGAAGATTTTCAAAGTTTCAACCAATCAGAACACATTATTGGCCCTGGCGGCCATGTTGGATTTCCGATCTGCACCAAAATAACAAATTTAGTAGAGGACTTCCCAATAACATTTCTGCCAAATTTGGTCCAAATCAGTTCAGTGGTTTCAAAGAAGAAGAAGAAAGTATGAAAAGTTTACAGACGCGGACGACGACGACGACGACGCCGCCGACGCCGACGACGGACGCAAAGTGATGACAAAAGCTCACATGACCTAAAAACGATCACAAATCACAAATCACTGAAATCAGTTTTAAGAGAGAATTGATTTGAAATGAGTGATTTATTTTCATCTTTATTGATAATATATGGATTAACATTTCTAGAAAGATGAATTTAATGATTTTTCCCACTCTTCTTGGAGAACTATTTTGCGGAGGTAAAAATTAAAAACGATCACAAATCAGTTTTAAGAGAGAATTGATTTGACATGAGTGATTTATTTTCATCTTTATTGATATTTACAATAATTAAAACAATTTTAAGTACATTTTTTTTATTGTGTTCTAAATTTTACAAAAATCTTGTAAACTGAGCGTTGACAGAGATGTTGGTGGGAACGACAACTCTGGATAGAGAACGTCATTTTCCTTCTATTATTAGGGGGTATGGTGTTTAACGCCACTTTCGACAATATTTCCGTTACATCGAGGCGGTCAGTTTTATTGGTGAAGATAACCGAGTACGCGGAAAAATCCACCGACCTGTCGCAGGTCACTGACACATTTTATCATATAATGTTGTATCGAGGACACCTCACCTGAACGGAATTCGAACTCAAAACGTTAGTGGTGTTACGCACTGATTGTATAGTTAGTTGTAAATCCAACTATACAATCACGACCACGAAGGCCGCTCCTTCTATAATATGTCTTTATGATAATTTCTTCCATGGAAATAGTTTCTATGATATTTATTCCTAGCAAATATGGTCAAGGATATATTTCACTGGTAGCTTTATTCCGTCAAGACTAATTTTACTGGTAAATTTATTCCGTGCGGACTAATTTCACACCAAGACTTATTTCTCAGTTATATATGATCAGTAATTCCAATACCAATGTGATATAGATTTTCGGCGTACGTGTCCCATGTGTGATCGAGTGAAAATTGTTTCGTAATAAATCCGTTTGAAGCGTCCAAGAATTTTTGTTTAGTACATTTTTCTACATTGGTTATTTCATCTTGATGGTATGATATTATCTTTTGTTGATGTTTTCTCTTTCGTTTGTGCATGATATTTCATTGCTTATCTTTGCAAACACTGCTTCTTACGATGTATAAATAGTTTTGCCATTTGTTTTTGTTTATATTTTTGGATGTAGGTGGTATACCTATTGTTTCATATGTTTGCCAAATGCTACTGTTTTTAATGGTTTGTACTGTGTAGTTAATCAGGTCCATTACTTGTTGTTGTGTTACGGTGTATTGTATTCTTTCTGTTGTTAGACGTGCAGTTTTGTTTTGACGGTATCTTGTATCTGTGTCTAATGTTTCTATGGCATTTCAAATAGTGAACTACTCAAAACAAAATACGATTTTTGTAAAATTACGCGCTTGGAAGAGACGTGATCCTATAATTGGAAAGGGGCCTTCGTGGTCGTGATGGTATGGTAGTTGTATTTACAACTACCTATGTAATCAGTGGCTATCACCACTAACGTCATGAGTTTGAATCCCGCTCATGGCAAGGTGTAATCGATACAAAATTATGTAATAAAGTTTGCCAGTTACTTGCGACAGATCGGTGGTTTTTTCCGGCTTTCTCCAACAATAGAACTGACCACCACAATATAGCTGAAATATTGTTGAAAGTGGCGTTAAACTCCATAACCCTAACCCCTAACGATTGTACTGAGCTACAACTTGTATAGATAAATTCTTTATTTTTACACCATTTGTTTATTTTGAACTCATGGATTACATCTGGCTCCCGTGTTCTGATATATATAACATTCTGAAGTACTGTATGTGCTACAGTCTTTTCTTATAGTTGCCTTTGGACAGTAAATACAATTTCATTGTTTCAACATATTTTTTGACACATCTTTTTGATATATAAAAAAAAAAAAAATACTCGTGTTAAGAAGTGCAATAAAGTGGCGACTGTTAAATTTGGCGCCGGTGAAATATGAAAAAAATAAACGAGTGTGAGCACGCGAAATGACAGTTTAGAATTTAATAAAATACCGAGTGTGTAATTAAGATGTACGCTTCATTGTCTACCAGTATGTAGTTTGTATGTAAAAAGATATTTGTAGAGACTGGTTGACAACGTATTGCGTGGATAACAAGCGTTAAGACATTTTAGAGGCTATGCTACCAGATCAAAGTTTCTTCCTTATTTGTCTAGGAATGTAACAATGATACACGACTGTATATATTTTGTTGTGTTTTAATCGATAAATGTGTTCCACTTGCTCTGGGGGTTACTCAAAGTACATGCTCGGTCATCTGTATATTTGGGTTCTGTTTTTATTACATTCTATTAAATGTTGGTGTAGCTCCACATTTTCTACATTTTTCGTGGGGTTTATGGGTTTATTGTGTTTAATGCCACTTTCAACAATATTTCAGTTTTACCATGGCGGTCAGTTTTCTTCTTCCAAGTAGATCATTCAAGATTTTGTTGGTGGAGGAAACCGGAGTACCCTTAAAATGTCCATATTGCCGTTGGTTGTATGTTTCTATAGACCCTATTCGTCATAAACATCTGTAATAACAAGTTTCAGATTCTATCATTTTTTTGTGAGAACGGTATAATTAATTTTTTTTTTAAAAGAGATGCGGATGCAAAGATACATGGGAGACTACCCAATTTTACTTTACTAGTATTTAAAATCATAATGCCAAATAAACATTTCGTCGACTGATCTTATAGCTAATCGTTCCCATCACATTCCTTCCCAAACATCGACTATAGCAAAACCTGAAACATCAAACAGCAAACAAATCAGATTCTTTATTTTTATTTTGGTGTGCTACTTTAAATAATAAAGTTCATAATATAAACAACAGGAAAAAAACTCTTGAATTATCTACTTGAAATTAAATATTTGATGGATCTTTTTTGTGTCTGCATGGCCCACCCACTTACTTCACAGAAGAAAAACAAAAGATTTAATAAGCATTTAATATTAATTCAATTGTCTTTAAATATAAATTTTGTCTAGTAATTTGGGAATTACCCTTTCTTTATAATATCTTAAATTAATTTGGAAATAAGTAAAAGAATGTGTACTTTAAGAATAAGATGATACGATCCTTATTGAATTAACTTGTAATCTGTATTGTAATTGTAGAGTACTTTGTGTACATATTAAAAAGGTTCGCCTATGTTCTATGCTTTACTAAGAATATAGACCTTTTAAAACAATTAAATTTTTAATTATATCCTCAATCCTAAAACAACTACTCAGGTAAATAAGCTTGGTTCCTTTTTAAAACAGTCTACAGAACTGAGGACAGGGGACTCTTGAAATGTTTATTTGAAAATTATTTTGTCTTTATTACCATGTATGTATTGTTTGTATTCTGTTTATTTTTGTCACATGCAGTAACTGTATAATGGCAATAAAGTATTAGATTTGATTTGGTTAATTCATTGAGCTTGTTTTGTACTGTCCTTTCTTCTGTTTGTTGCCAGTTTTGTGAATGGTATTTATTGTTTGTTTAGAGAGACCTTCGTGGTCGTGATCATATGGTAGTTGGATGTATAATAGCGCCTATCACCACTAACGTTGTGAGTTCGAATCCCGCTCAGGCGATGTGTACTCGATACAACATTATATGATAAAGTTTGTCAGTGACTTGTGACAGGTCTGTGGTTTTCTTCTGTTTGTCAGTGACTTGTGACAGGTCTGTGGTTTTCTCCTGTTTGTCAGTGACTTGTGACAGGTCTGTGGTTTTCTCCTGCTTGTCAGTGACTTGTGACAGGTCTGTGGTTTTCTCCTGCTTGTCAGTGACTTGTGACAGGTCTGTGGTTTTCTCCTGTTTGTCAGTGACTTGTGACAGGTCTGTGGTTTTCTCCGGTTTGTCAGTGACTTGTGACAGGTCGGTGGTTTTCTTCTGTTTGTCAGTGACTTGTGACAGGTCTGTGGTTTTCTCCGGTTTGTCAGTGACTTGTGACAGGTCTGTGGTTTTCTCCGGTTTGTCAGTGACTTGTGACAGGTCTGTGGTTTTCTCTGGTTTCCTCCACCAATAACAACGACCGCCACAATTTAACTGAAATATTGTTGAAAGTGGCGTTAAACACCATAACCCTAACCCTATTCTTTGTTTATACATTTATATAAAGAGGAGGGACCACACTAATCGTTTAACATTGTTGTGTCTGTCTCGATTCATAACTTTCTGGTACATTCCATTGACTTTTGTGGTTATCAAGACAAATTTATTTATTCTGTGTAGTTTTACAGAGGCAGTGGTTGTTGTTGTTGTAATTTATTGGTTTATTTGAGAATAAAGATGCTTGTCTTGGTTATATTTTCGAGCATTACAGTTTAACTGATTATTTTTTTATTATTTTGTTATTATTGTTTTCAAATGTAATTGATAGATTGTTTGTTTAATGTCCTGTGGTAAATATTTCATAAATATTTCAGGACGAAAACAAATTCAACAAAACCTAAAAACTATGCCGATGTTTATAATAAATTTTATTAGTTCATAATTCAAGAAAAGCGACCATACACAAGTTATTATCAAACTTATGGAGTCCTCTCTCCGAATACACAAAATTTTGCATAAAACATTGTTTAATCCCTTTACTGCATGTATACACGCAGATCACTCTGGCAATGCTGTAAAAAATCGTTTAAACAGCCACTTGCAGGAATCAAATGTGTTGAAACTATTAGGACGCGTTCGTTAGTTGTATGACCTTAGTTAAGTGCATGAGAATTCATCATGAAGCTATTATCACCTCAGGCTTCTTTTTAAGTTGTTTTCTTTTAAATTGATGTTTATACTTGGGATTTTATGCATTCCAACATTTATCTTGAAACCATTGTACTTTTCAGTTGTATTTGCATTATATATTAAATTAATGATATATTTCAAGCCTTTTAACACCTTAATTGAATCATAAATATCTTTTCTGTAATCAATTTACCTTAGCCCTACTTTGACCCGGACAGAATTAAGCGTTAATTATTCCATATCAAAGAGCTTTGCTTTATAAATATTCAATCGGATTATAACACAGATCTCATCAATGTATTGTTCTTGGTGTCGGCACCTTGTCTTCAGAACTTCGGTATACAATTAACACGCAATGTTGTCTTTATCCGTATTTAAAATCTTCCCTATGATATCATATACAGTATGTATGTACTTTGATTTTAATTACAAAAAATATTTTGAAATCATTCACAGATTATAAGTAGAGTAGACATCTATAATTATATATCTCTGATATTTATAAAGTACATTTAACATGTCCGACTTTTGAGAAGAGATTGAACTCACGATCTACCTCGAGTGTAGTAGATCGTGGGTTCGAGCCCCAATCGGGTCAAACCAATAAAAAGACTATAAAATTGGTATTTGTTGTTTCCCCGCTAAGCACGCAGCATTTAGGAGAGAGAGAGAGCAAAGACTGGTTTTCTTGGAGTCGGGATAATGTGTCCGAGTGGGGAGACATGTCTATCCGCCGACTGTTGTTTCAGTGAGCCTGTACTATAAAAAATAATCAATCTAGTACTAAGCGGCCCTCATCATCATCTCATTGAAAATTCACTTGTTCTCGCCATGATGTAGCTGAAAAATTCTAGTACTAAGCAGACCTCATCATCATCTCATTGAAAATTAACTTGTTTTCGCCATGATGTAGCTGAAAAAGTGCTGAGATGGTCTTAAAAAACAATCACTCACTCTGAAGAATTTTTGGTGAGAGTGTGGTGGATTGAGCTGTAAGTGTTAAGATATGTATTTAGCTCCACAAGCAGCTAGGCTTTTATAGTCTGTATATTGATATTTTCATATTTTGATAATTTAACACCATCTTTACTTTGATATTTTCATATTTTGAACGTTAACACCATCCTATCTATATTCCTTAGTAATAGCATTACACGATTTTTTTAAAACTAAAATTATTTAATCTGCAGACGTTGGTACACCCTTATCTACACCTTAAAACGTCTGTTGAAAATTAATATTGCATACATAAGAAGGATTAAACATATTTAAATATTTTCTTGTTAAGTATTAAATTTCTCACGTCTTTTGTAGACTCGTGTCTGAACGATTTATTTTCAATTCTCTTATTAATTGCAATGTGACTATTTTGTCATCTTATGTTAGAGTTAAGATTATGGTGTTTAATGCCACTTTCAACAATTTCAGTTATATCGTGGCTGTAGTTGATTCATCTTGTAATTTACACATCATTTCTATTTTTATTCGAAATTAAATATGAACAATTCAGTCAATAGGGGTCACAATCTCAGATCAATTTGTTATCTAGACAAGATAGTATTATTTTTGAAAAGAGGGGTATATACATATATATATATGGATAACTTTTTAGTTTGATGAGTTTGAAAAACCGCCACGATATAAGTGAAATATGGTTGAAAGTGGCGCTAAATACCATACCCCCCCCCCCTGAAAATTATGTTCAAAATTATTATCAATAAAACCTGTAGCATTCCCACCAAAAGCTAGCTCAATCGGTCATTACCACTCTGTTAAAACATATTTTAATGTGATAGTTCATTTTTAAAATATATTCAACTCACAGTGACATTTATTTACCTTTTTTCACTTTGATCAAGGTTCTGACAGATTGAATGAATTAGTCAGACATGACGTCACACATTTAAACCAATGAAAAGAGTCGATATAACATAAGTGAATCATATTAGTACGGTTACAAATATCGTTTGACAAGAATATAACGTGAACACAGGTAAACAAGGTATACATACATAAGTAAAGAGAAATAATGTGTATTCCATATGCTAAATATTAAGAGGAATAACAAAAAAAATACATCTGGAATATCGTTCGTCAGCATTAATTGATAAAAGAGGAATTCGCTTAAATTAACAGATATTTGGAGAGAGAAAAACTTTGGTTATAACATTTTATGGAAAATTATAAATTAGGAGGTAATTAATTATTGACGATGCCGCCTCAGTCGATGATGGACCATAATACCAATTTATTACTCGTGGATGATCTCAACCCCCGGTCTAAAATGAAATGTGTATTGCTAGGGGACGGGGCAGTTGGTAAGACAAGTCTAGTGGTCAGTTATACAACGAATGGTTATCCCACGGAATATACACCAACGGCTTTCGACAACTTTTCAGGTAGGTTTTTTTATTTATTATCATTATCAAGGATTTATATAAATCCTTGTTATTATATATCTTGTATATTAAAATCTTTTCAAATCTTCTTTGGTTTTCCGGGTACTCCGGTTTCCTCCACCAATAAAACTGACTGTCACGACTACTGAAATATTGTTGAAAGTGGCGTTAAACACCACAAATCACAATCATCAAAGCCTTTTAATTTCTACTGCAATTTAGCATCATATAATTTTTTTTTATATTTTTACTGCAATATTAAATAGCATCAATTATTCATGCATGGTCAGAAAATAAAAAAAAATGTGGGTTAATGTCAATTAACACATTTGTTAGTTTGGTCATTTCAATTAACACTTTTGGTCATATTGTTGTAAAAATGTCAAATCAGTGTCAACACCTTGTAATTTCTGTTAAAATTGCATCTGCTTCTTTAGACATCAGTCTAATTAATCTAATTTAGACATTAAAAGAAAAAAATAATTAAATTATCATATTAATTTAGTAATTACTGCATTGTTTGTATTGTTTGTTTCTTTTTTTCAGTGGTAATTACAGTTGACAACACACCTGTCCAACTACAGCTTTGTGACACTGCAGGCCAGGTGAGACATTTTTTCAATTCACACAAAAAAATCAATAGTAGAGCTTTTTTGCCCATAATTATTTTTTCAGATTTTTTTTTTTTATATACACCTGGGTGCAATTTTCATTCATAATTTTATAAAATTTTAAACTATAATGATAGCGACACTTTGAAAAAAAAAGTAATTATTTAATTATCAAGTTTTTAAATGTTATTTTCATTCATTTAAAGTACATGTATAATTTTAACCATTCGTGACTTCTTATAGGGGCTGTTGTAATAATGTATTGATATTCGACCCTCTGATACCAAATTGTTGAATATTCTGGATGTGATATTATGTCACTATATACCTGGAGGTATTAATCATCGGGCATTTACAGAATTATTACACATCAGATCAGCTGATTCATTCACCTGTGGTTTTGTCACAAGAGGCAATATACAAAATGTTCGACTTCATTTTCCCTTTTCTAATACACACCGTTATATATCACATTACATGCAACTGTCCATCATTAACATGTAACTTATGCAGGAAATGTGGTAATTTTTATGTTCACTGCTAACTCGGTATTAAACTTGAAATCAGAGGCGTATGAGCCCGGGGGAGGGGAGAGGAAACCATGTTTGGGGAAAATTTGAGAAAAAGCTGAATTCTTCACATGGACCCCCTCCCGATATTATTCATTTAACCAAGGGTTTAAAGGTACGCTTTGGAACAAAAGTACCCTTCCGTTTTTGCTTGACAGTATTGAAAACTTGCCGACCCCCACCCCACCCCAATGTCCCGTCCACTCCTACAGCGGTGGATATTGATATTCAATGATCATTCGCTAACATCATCTCGTATTTGATATCAGTAACACATTCCCACACAAACCCACTTGTACAAATTTAAGATTTTAAAAACTGAATAAAGTCCAAGTTCAAACTTTTATCAAATAGTACGTAGGGCGATTGATACTCAAACGTTAGTTATCTAAATTGAGTGCTAGGTTATTCAAACTTTATCTTAAAAACACAAGGTACATGTATGATCATACATTATACTGTTGATAAAGTTTTTGATTATAACTGTTGATTTTGGTATACAACGCTGCAGTATATGTCTTATCATAACTTAACATCTACAAGATCTATCTCTATCTTATATATATATATTCTATGCCTATGTTGGTTAACTCATAATTCTTACAAATATATTACATTTGCTTTTGATGATTCATAACGTGGGTCCTCAATGGGGGGATCGCAATTTACATACTTTGTTTCATTTTTGCTAAAATTACACGTCACTGCTACAATGTGATTCTTGAAAATATTGTAAATAAATATATATGATAAAGTGGTTTAAATAAGTTCCCATTTAAAAAATGGGTGACCCAGTCTCTGAAAAAAAGTCTGTGGTCAGGTGGGTGTATAGCTATTTATACTCATGCCCGTGACTTGATTTATATCTTCAGAAATAAATGCATTCTATGAACTTTGTTTACAAGGTTATTTTTTAATACTAGTATTTTCTAAATGCGTAACTGGTGAAATGATGAATTGGGTCCTTGTTGTAATAGCCACCGTTTTACGTGGTTGAAGGCATAGAATAATTAAATTCTGGCAATTACTCAAACTTTTACTCTTGGGTAGCCTGATAAAATAGTTGAGAATTTTTAGCTGACCCATTTCTTCGTCTTTTAAAAGAGAGAAAAGATTTGTTTAATTTATTTTCTTTCATATGAACTGGAGCATAAATTACTGATTTATGAGTACAACTAATAATTTCACGGATTATATTTCATGTCTTAAATAATTCCCTTTTATACATATAATATATATCTTTGGAGAAATAAGAAAAAAAAACGGTCATAGGCCAAAGAAATATGGAAATAATAAAAGAAATTATGTTCACAGTGGCGTAAATTTATAACATGAAAATCTGTATAATAAAGTATACAAATTTGGTCTGTATTCCACCTAAAGACATATGTAACCTCACCTTTGTATCTTTAATCCCTTAATAGGGTATATAGGTATAAATGTGTATTGTAATGAGGTGGGACAACTTTAAATTGTTTTGTTCTACCTTGTACCAGGTGTAAAACAGGTGGCAAAGAAGATATCATTGATATATCTTATTGAGAAACCTGTAGGGGGAACATGGAACATGACATGGATACTAGACTGCCAAAGTGGTTTAACACTTGTCACACCATGTGACATCCATACTTAAGCTGCCCTAAGTGATCAACCTTGTATGACAGGAACACCCCATTAGTTAGAAGAAAAAAACCCGAACATTCGGAAGCTTGTCTATAGCTAATAGACGTTTTCAATGGACAATAGATCTCACACCTCCATTTCTGAATAAAATATTAAACACATCATTGTCAGATCTACGAGTATATATAAAACCACATATCCTTGACTTTAACTTTATTATATGAATAAAACAGCAGGTTGACAAAACGAGGTAACATAGGACATGGGAGTATGTTTTAATTTGAATTTTATTACTCCCAGTTTGAACCACAGGCGCTCGTGGCACGGAATTACCATCCCCCTTTTTAACTTTCTGTTCACATATTTATTTTCAATATAATCTATTTATTATTTCATCTCTTTTTCCTTAATTTAACTGGTCGGTGTCCATATTCATACAATCTTATGTTAACAACAACTTACATGTGTCGAACCTATAAGAATAAGAATAAGAACTTTTATTTACCAAATCAAGGACCCACAAGGGGCATAAGTATTACAATGATTAAATATTACAACATATGACTCTACTAATCTAGGGTCGACACATGTAAGTTGCTGTTAACATAAGATTGTAGGAATATGGAGACCGACCTGTTAAATTAAGGAAAAAGAGATGAAATATATACATGTAATAAATAAATTATATTGAAAATGAATATGTAAACAGAAAGTTTATAAAAAAAAAGGGGGGTGGTGGTAATTCCGTGCCACGAGCGCGAATTTACATATAGAGGGGCACTGCTGTACTGCATCATATACTGGTCAACAGCATGCGTGGTGGTGTCATACATGTCCACAGGGTGACATTTTATACCAGTGCATAAAGTTGATATTGACCAACTGTCATCAATGTGTCATGTGTCACTTAAACCAATAGAATATTCTGATAAAATTTACATTAATAAAAGTGGACAACTATATTTTCAAAGCGAATTGGTTTGGGAAAAATGGACGAGAGCCAATTTGATCCAAGATATAGTTTTAAAAAACGAATTCTTCTGAGGTGAATCATTGAAAAGGAGAAAAGAAAAACTGAAATCAAGTTTTTGGTATAGTGATTCTCCCATGAATGATCATGAACGATTTAAAATACTGTTTATGAATACAAATAAACATAGATACATACATATTCTAATTTTTAATTTAAAAACGATGTTTGCTTTCATTCATAAACTTAAAGGTAGTTTTACAGTGCAGTTAACACTGAACGAATTTGTTATGTGTTATATTATGCATACATGTTAAAATTAATAGAGGTGCATTTTTGCCCGTTACACAATACATGTACAAATATGTTAAAATTCAGAGGTGCATTTTTGCCCATTATACAATACATCTACAAATATTTTATTTGGCATGATGGATGTGACCTTACCAAAAGGTCAAACTGTTACAAACAGTAGGCTTTTAGCATCTCTAAGTAATTAATTGTGACTGTAAACATCTCTTGTTACTTTACGCCTGATCTATCAATAAATATGTCATAACAATTATATCCCCCCTTCTTCGTCGTCACCGATATTTTGGCTCATATTTAACCGGTTGTTATTTTTTCTCTTCTATAGAACAATTAATCTTGTATTATAAAAAAAATGAAATAATATCACAACATATCAGAAAAATTAAAGTATGGAATTATAAGTATTTATCACTAAATATTTTATAACAAAAGGTTAGAATGCTTATGGGGGATAGATTTATCACGCGATTTTATTTTTAATACTCCTATAATTTATTGTCGGTCTGAATGTTGTCGCTCCTAAAATTCTCGTTTATTTAAAATGTAAAATATATTACGTGTTTAAAGAGATGAAGAAATAAATTGTATTGATATTTTAAGGAATGGCTTTGTTTAGAAAGATTAAAAACAAATTAAATTTTAAGGCATTAAAACTTATAATCGTCTGTTCTGAAAATAAATACATTTTTGTAATTTATTAAGTATTTGTGTTGTTGTACATTGAGACAACCTATGCATGCACAGTATCTCGTGGCATGGAATTACCCCCCCCCCCCTTTAACTTACTGGTTGCATCTTTATAGAAGTTGATACCTATGCTTAAGTCTCAAGGAGTATCATTTTGTAATCAGTCAGATCTGTAAAACGTATTAATATGAATTTTATGTATCTAGATAACACATGTTTGTCAATTCAAATGTTTGACAGATTTTTATTGTTTTATTTTTTATTTTTCAGGATGATTTCGATTCATTACGACCCTTGTGTTACCCGAACACCGACGTCTTTCTATTGTGCTTTAGTGTTGTGACTCCGACCTCATTTCATAATGTGACAGAAAAATGGGTACCCGAGGTCCGAAAACATTGCCCGAAAGCACCCATAGTATTAGTCGGTACTCAAAGTGATTTGCGAAATGACGTTAAAGTGTTGATCGAACTTGCTCATTATAAGGAAGAACCAATCCCAGAAAACGAGGGAAAACTATTAGCCGAGAGAATAGGGGCCGTTGATTACGTAGAATGCTCGGCACTTACGCAAAAAAATCTAAAAGAAGTATTTGATACTGCCATTATTGCCGCCCTCTCGGGACCTATCAAACGCAACAGAAGTGTGAGGAGATCAAAAAAGGAGAAAAAATTGACTTCTCCAGCAGTCGCATCCACGGAAAAAAATATCAAAAAGAATTCTTGGAAACGATTGTGTTGCTTCTTATAATACAGACTTTGTGCAATGGAATAGTAAATAGACCTCTTTTGCAGAATAAGAGTTGCAATATTTATGATTCTATGCAAAATCAGGATGATCAGGAATCACGGGACCAACTAATCAAAGAGATAATAGCATGCTTATGGAAGCACTAGAAATAACAATACTAAAAAAATTCAATGACTTTTTTTTGTTGCTTTTTGTCAAAAGACTTTTAATTTTCAAAGTCAGAGATTGTTATTGCTGAGATTTATCCAAGTTTTTTTTTAAAGATGCCGATTCTGTTTTAATTTATAAGGAATGAATGAGAAATTTTAAACCATACAGCTGTTTAAGTTTATAATTTAATGAATTTTAACTCAAAAGCAATTTTCTATACAGTAGTTGCTTTTTATTCATTTCAAGACACTGTACCTATCTTTCTTTTTTTTTTTTCAAAAAGAAAGGTGGGTGTTCTTGTCTGAGAGAGGTGAAGTCTATTTCAAAAGATATTTATTTTACAAGCAAACAGCTGGATGATGAGGAATTTATTATGAAAGAAATATGAATGAATGATGATACAGAAATGTGCAATTTTATTTGTAAATTTTGATGTAAATTATTATTATTGGGGATTTTGTTATTAAGTCTGATTTATTTTTTGCATAATTTAAATGCTATAAATACAAAAAGCATGTTGATTTCTATCATGGCTGTGACTTGTAAATTTCTAATCTGACTTTGAAATCAATATGGGTTAGAGTTTAATATTCTGGCAACATGAAATGTTTTGTAAAAGCTGGTCTTCTGTATGTAGTTATCAGAAGGAAGTGTTGACAAGCTCTTAATATTGTCAGTCACAGAATTTTTTGAGAATCGTGGGAAAACGTCTTTACTGACAATAGAAAATTTCTTACTTCATAAAGGATAGATGTTATTTAATTTGTATCTTACAATCAGTTGTTAGAAGATTTTGTTTAAAAGTTGAATTCATGCTTCTTTATCTGATTTTTCTTTATATTTTCTTCTTTTTTTCCTTTATTTTAAAAGAGTTAAAATCCATCTATTTGCCTTCAACACAACAAAACTGCATTCATACATTTTTGTTTAATTCAAAATTCGTCTAGTATTTAAATCAATAGAGAGATTTTAATCCTTTTAGTATTTATCAAAACTGATCTATAACCTTCATTCTTTATATAGGGAAGTTTCAGGGATTACTAGTTCTAAATTTAGCATTTTGATTGAAGAACCAACATTTTAAACAAATGACAGAACAAATAAAACTGTTGACCCACTCAATTGTAAATGCTATGATGACAAGAGGGACATTTTTAGTTTCTTTCTTTTGTACATGTGACCTAGAAAGTTCAGTCTGTTTACTAGTCAATGAAGTCTTCTCAACGTTAAACAGATGTCATGTAATATGTCTTCATCAAAATTCTTCAAGATATGTTTTTTGACAAAGTTCATATATGTTGGTGCTTGACTGTACCGATAACAAAATGGTTACGAGATTAAAACGAGGTACATTTTTAATGGTGATGGTTACGAAATTTTGTAGCTTTCAAATATGGTTAAAGGACAGATTTCACATTAGATAATATATAAAATTGAAAGGATGTTTATATTAAAACTTCTAATATTTAGTAGTATTGTTATTAGATTTTAAAAGGTTATATAATTTTAATCCAAGTTTTTATTTCCCAAGGGAAAATGATTTTTGATCCTTGAAAACTGTCATTTAAACAATTTGGAAGCTAGAAAAAGATTTGAAAATGAATATATTTGTGTTCAAACTAACCACAATTAAGGTTGTATTAGCCTATTGTCTTTTGACTGCACACTAGTTTTTACCAAAAACCAACTGTCTGCACATGTGTTTCAAAACTAACAATATGTGTTTTATAAAGACGAGCCCAACTATATATAATATGGGGTCACAAGTGTGGCATTGTACTACTATTTTTGTTGACTATTCCCCTTAAAAAATGGGGAATGTACATGTTATTCGTTGCCTGTGATTATACGAATTAAAATTTTGTGTCACGGTCCGTCTTGTGTGGTTCACATCTTTATGACGAAAAGGGGTACTCCCTCTGGCTTTTAATGACGAAAGGAGAGATTACGTTTCACTTTCTTCTCTGTTATTTTTTTTGTGTGTTAAAAATGACAAATGAATTGTCATTTGACAAACAAAAACTAAGATTATTTTTGTTTGTTTTAGTTTGATCAAAATATTGTTTTTATGCATAATAAAAGTTTAATGTTAACTTAACTATCAGATAATCTGTTGTAAACAGATTCCTGCAGGTTTGAACTCTTTTTATCTAAAAGTGAATAAGCTTCTAATAATAACTTGTTACAATCTTAAGAAAAACCCATGAAACTTACATTACAAATAATTTGTCTCTGTATAAAAGGGAAGTAAGTTTTGAAATCGATGTCATGTATATTAATCATAATTATACTTTATGGGTAAATAAGAGGCAACAAATATCCCACCGAGGTCAAAGGTCAGGACATTTTTATTGTTGTTTACTTGTTTTAGTTAAAGTGGTGTTTGTAAACACCTTTAAGTGTTGGGATGTTTTTAAAATTCCTGACTTTATTCGCCTTTTATTGTTATGGGTTATCAAACAAGGATAGTTAACCTAATTATTGTTATTCAGTATAAAAATGTGTCCCTGAAAAGTTCATATATATTATTTGCTGTTGAATAAAATAAAGAATTTATGACAGAATTTGTCTTCTTAAGTATTTTTATATTTCTCTTGATACAGATGGCTATTTGCCAGACTTCGATTTATAACAATCAAAAGATAGAAACGTGGATGATCGATGAGAAGAGTATTAGTAGGGCCATGGGTCGCACTATTTTTGGCATTTATGGTACATGTATTTCGAAAAGAATGTTTAAACAGTGATGGTCAACAATTCCACCATTGACCAATGTCAACAAAAAGAACGATCACCTCTCATCTCAACTTGTTGAACATAAAACAAAAATAGCATGACATATAAAATATTGGAAATCCAGTTCCTGTTTTGGGACGAACACAAACATGTGGCTGGAATGAACCAGTTGATCCGATCCCAATAAACCCCTCTTGATAATTGGACGGCAATACACACATTTTTTATATAAACAAATAATAATAAAACACACAGATCAGCTACCACTCAAAAAGACCACATACTATCACAATAATTGAATTTGAATTTTGGTGTTTAACGGCACTTTCAGCAACATTTCAGCTACATGTATATCATGGCGACCAGTTTTAGTGGTGGAGGAAGCCGGAGTACGGAATACCCGGAGAGAACCACCAACCATGGGCAAGCAACTAGTAATCTTTATCACTTACGGCTGCGAGTCGAGTGCACCTTTTTTGTCATTTACAAAGCTGGGCGCGAACCCACGCCGTATTGGTGATAAGCTTGTATGAGCTGTTGTATCCAACGACCTAACTCATTGAGCCACCCGGGCCCCACACAATAATTGAAGACAATATAAACATGGACACTGTAATAGCAGGTTGAACGAATGGTCGTAGTTAGCTGACTAATACCTAGGAAGGTATTGATGTACACCAAAACAGATCTTAACACAAACATGCAAATCAAAAACCAATATCATCTCTTTAAAAGAAATATGACTCCGCAATAACGACATCGGAAGCCAAACACAAACACTGGTTAAAAGTTAATGTGTTTCCGTGAATTTATTTTTGTCTTGCCTGCGACGAAAATCACGGAAGGCGAGACGTAGCCGTTGTCTTTCTATTACCACGCACCACAGATCAATCATAAATGATTCACACTTTCATTCTACCGTTTGTTTATTACAGTAGGATATTATGTTATCTAATATTGTTTCCATTTTGATTTACACTTAATTAGTCGCTATTTAGCTCAAAGCCACATGTGAGATTTAGTCCCTATTTAGCTCAAAGCCACATGTGAGCTATTTTCATCCCTTTGCGTCCGTCATCGTCCACGTTTTGCATCATGTACTTTTAACACCTCCATAGTACTGAAACTACTTTGTCGAGTGGAAACAACACCATAGAGTCGTTCCATTGACGGATCTAATATGATTTTGTGGTTTTGATGCGGATGCATTTAAGAATTGAATGCATTCTTTTGAAGTTTCATTGGGGTATGAAAGCGTTGACCGAAGTACATTTTCAATGAAGCGCGGTAGCACTTCACGTTGAACATGTAGTTCGATCAACGCTTTCATACTCCAATAAAACTTCAAAAGAATGCATTCAATTCTTATAATTATATTTAAATCACACCAAAATTTAATATACATTGTAGTTGAATTTTTCGTTGTGAATTTGATTTGTGTTAGATTATTTGCTGTTGGGAATTACTACGCCATTGATTGTTTACATCTGACGTCGTCATGGAGGCACGTGCAAGTTCGGGTTTGAGTTTCATAGGGATGTGAAACATCTCTTTTATAATTATGTGACCACTTCATAACCAATCATATTGTAACATTTCAATGAAAAACGGAAGTAATGTAATTATTTCAAAATGCATGACAACCAGAGCCAGTTATGCAATTTAATAGGTCGAGTCTCAATGATTTTTTAGCTCCAACGTAACCCTAATAATCCAGTCGTTATATTTCGCTAATTTGCTACATTAATCTCGAATAGCGATAGCGGATAGAGGGCGCTGAATTATTCGAGTTAGCTCCAACGACTTTATCCAACTGGGTCACACAATCCTTCTAGTCGGAAATGTCTTATGAATTTGTGATGTTGCCATAACTTGGCGTCCGTCATCGTCCGTTGTCTGTCTTCCATCCGTCATGGCGAATATATAAAATCTATTCTCAAACAATTTGACCGACGTTTAAAAACGAAATCTGGCCTGACGTATGTTCAAGTGTTCCGGTTGAATAAGCAAACTTACAGTAGGCATATTTTCACCTAAAATTACTAAAAATCTTTTACTTGCAAAACATTCAGACATTACAAAGCACGACATAGTTGAACAGAAGACCCTATGTGAAAATGTATTAAAACTACCTACTTCATTGAACTCAAATTGTACATGAATGTCCATGCGACCCCCTGGTTTAAGTTCATTTAGAACACATTTCATTCATTTATCATTGTGGGTACCTCCCACCGGGCTCTTTTTCCATCTCGTGCAAAATTAAATATCTATTAGTTTTTAAATTCAAATCAATATACGGAAAATTGTAAAGGATTTAAACCGGATGAGGTTCGACTTGACGAAGAGAAATAGTATATAATAGTCCCATGAATATTAATAGTACATGTAGATGATTTCATCCATATGATTGATACAATCTACAATCTATAACCGATGCCTTGTCTGTTTATTAACCTCATTAATAGATGTTAACCTTCTCAGCGCCGTAAACAAACAAACAAACAAACAACCCACGTATGTACTTAATTTAAACATCTTTAAACTGGTCGATACCTGGAATATCTAAAATTAGATAGGTGTAACGAATTAATTAAATAACAATTCAAAATTCAAAATAGGCACAATGTGTGAATATTACGAAGTAAACAAGAGGCACCCAAGAGTCTGTATCGCTCATCTGATTTAAACAGGTAAAGAGAAACAAATAGATTCTTCACCAGACGGTAACGGCCATCTTGGATTTCAGTTCAGCACCAATATCACACGTATAATTGTAGATAAATTGAGTTATAATCCAACGAGCGCTTCATTGACTATATAAATGTTACAATATGTATATAAATTTTGATGTTAATAGTCGGCTACTAACTGTATAAAATGTTCTGGTATCCTGCTTTTATGTAGAGCCGAGGTTAAAATACAAGTACTGGTTTAAATGGTGTCCTCTTCAAAGATGTTCGGTTCGTCTTTAACTCCAGTTGTTTGTAGGAGAGCTCATGTCTTATTGATGTTATTTGTGTTTGCTTGTGTATAGTGATGTCCAAGTGGGTGTCCAACACATATTCTGCTGTGTTTTTCTTCGTCTTGTGTACCCTATGTTGCCAGTTTCTCTGGATTGTCCATTTTTGATTGCCCCTTTGATATTCTCTGACGTTTATTTAGCAAAGTTATGACTTGTTTGACATTGCAGAATAAACACAATATACAGATTCCAAACAAACAACTGTAAACGCTTGTATTACGAATTGATATCTTACGATTTTTTTAAATCCGGTAATTACTTCCTGCTCGAAGCATTTAGAGTGTTATCGTGATAATTTTAACGATAAACGTTATCTTCGTTTAAACTTTCGTTTGAAAATTTGATTTATTATACTTGTAAAGAGCAACTTGCAGAATCAGATTAACAGCATTACAATTTCAAATATATATATCTTGATTCAATACGTTTACAAACATGCAGTATCAGTCTTGATGTTCGGGTTATTTCTAATTCGCCCTTCGAAAAGCCACGTATTTCCGGTGTTAGATTTTCGCACTTTCATCTTCTCCTCTGAAAACACTGAGCTACTTTTGACAAAAATTGAATGGACGTCCCTTTAAAGACCAAACACACTATCTAAAAATATCGTATATTCTTTGCTCAAATTTTGCACAGACAAAGAAAATGGGCTCTTCGGTGAAATTAGGTGAAACAAAATATTGGTAACTGACTTCGTTTCGTTGCTATAGTATCACGAAATATGCGAATTTCCCAAAATTAAGAAAACCCACTGGTCCTGGTAAAAAGCAGTATAACTTTTTGTTTATACGCGATATCTTCGATTTTTTTTTTTTTTTTCCGGGATGAATATTTCTTTGTGTGCCAGAGCTGAAAACTTATCATCCTTCCCTCCGGCTATATCTACCTGCTGGCTCCATAAACAAAACTCGTATCAAAGTCCGCGTGAGCTGAGCAGGACTTATCAACAGTCAGCAGGAGTTATCACCAAATTCTCCTAACATTTAAACGATAATTCCTGTGAAGATGGCAAAAATAAATAAAATTCATCTACACCATTAGCTAGTTAACATTATTTTTTAAAACATATATAAAATTAAGAACTGTCGCGTTAGAAATATCAACAAACATCGTCCTACAAAAATGTACTTTACACAATTCTTGATAACCTCTCCTCAGACGTCATAATTTTTTACGTCATAAAGGAGGTTGTGACCGTCATGTTTTCTAAACCGGAACGGCATTGGTAAGCAAAACCTTTAATGAAAATGGGTGACTTTGATGTTTGTAATAATAAAAAAAAAGAATATCCCCATTAAAGGGAAAATCCAACAATATTAACATTTATATAAATCTGTAAAAATGAATGGTATATTTTGCAAACTACTTATGAACTACGGTTTTGGGGAAGCGTATTTTGAATATTTTGAATCATGTAATTTTTCCCGCGAAAAATACAAATATAGATGTATCCGTGTTTATGGTTGATTTAAGGATGATAAACATGTCATCTGAATGTGAATATAATTGATACTGAAAAATATCAGCCTGCTCGACAGAATATGAAGTTTGTGACTCGTTCGCTTCGCTCACTCGCCAACAAACTTCATATTCTGGCTCGGCAGGCTGTTATTTTCGGTATCAATCAATTCACATCCAGATAACATATACATATTTAATAATACGTTCGGTCGTGTATATTTTTACCGATTTTTACTTTCCCGCGGGAAAAAAGTCTTGACATTTTCCGAATTTATCTGAAATAAAAAAAAAAATCTATCGTTGATTTTTTCTTCATATTCCATATAAAGTGAATGAAATGAAAAAAAGTATATGTCACGGACATCATCACAGAGTAAAACGTCCTTTTTGAAATATGTTTTTGCTTTTTTTTTAAACAGAGTTGTTTTTTTTCCGACGTCGGAGAATATATAAAGACGTCACAGAGATTTAGCATCACAATACAATGCGCTAGCTGATGCGTACAAACAATAGTGGGTTTGCTTTTAGATATATACCCAGCACCAACTCTGCTTCACCGATGTCACTAAAATAGAAATCCTCCTTTAACCTTGCTATTCCGACATTTAATCAACCCTCTTTAAAACATTTATTTTTTTTATAAAACCTCGGATCTTATGTATGTTCGGGTTGCTCAATCTGTAGTTTTGTTGTGTAGTGGTTTGTCTACAGTTGTTTGTCTTGTTGTGCTTTCTCTTTTGGCCATTGTATTGCATGTCATTGAGAGTTATTGCTTCTGATTATCCTTTTGGTATCCTCAAATGTTCTTCAAATATTTATTGCTAATTAAAAACTACACTAGTATACCAAATCTTTGAAGCTTTTGCATTTATTGCGAAAGTAAGCATTTTATTTTATATAAACATAGACTATAAAGATAAAATAGGCAGAAAAAAATAAATATTGTGTTTTAAGTTTTACAGTCTCAGAGGTGTAGGTGTTTTTCGGAAAGTGTGTGTGTGGTGGGGGGTCCTCAAGCTTGAAATGTGGACTGTAAGTGTGCAAGTTTCAAGAGAAAACGGTATAAGTTGGGACAAGCTTACCGTACTGACAAGCAAAAACAAAAGGTCATTTGGGGTCAAACATACCATTTAACCTCTTTATTTATTGATAATTTTGGTCGTCCATGGTATAAATTCAGATTTTTCAGTTTTTTCTCTCTAAATTTTGATAAAAAAAAAAGTGGTGGGTTGTATGTGTCCCCTTGCCCCCTTGCCGCAACGCCCGGCTCATACGTCCCTGATTCTGGAGTCCCTTCGCTACTTTCAAACAATGTAGCTATTTCCATTTTTTTTTTATATTAATCATTGTTATTTTCTGCTATTGTATTGTACTCAAGATAAGACTGTAATTTAATACAAAACTATGTGACTTGATAAAGGAGATATAATCGTTGCGTGTATTTATAGTTGTAAATTTTTAGTACAATTAATAGGTATTATGAAATTCCATCAAATTTGGGCGATGCGTTGGTTTGGTTTTTTTTTTATTCTGGTACAAACATTTCAAGACTTTAAAGTAATTAAAATCTGAATTATGATACTTATTAAAGGCTTTCATTGTATCACAAAAGAAGAATTGTGTCTTACGTCATGTTCAGTTTTCACATGGCCTGGTGAAGGAGGAATTGATAAAGGAAGGTTTTTCTTAAAGAAGTTATTTGATTTTTACAATATTAAATTATTTATTTGATAAATCTAGTAATTTTATCTTTGTGACAATGCCAGACTGGCTCTTTGAATAGTGAGTCCTGCAGAGTTAGATACGATACTGGTGTCAACAATAAAGTAAATAATGTAGAAAGGTTTAGAGCTCATTATTGATAGGGGAAATACTTTTGATGTTTGAATCTTAGCTTAATATCTAACTATTGAATAAGAAATGCTGTAATATGTTATATTTTAATGGCATCCCGAAACAAATGGTCCATTTAAACCTATATACAAGCGGGGTTTTTTTTCTTTGGAAGGAGGGGGTGGGGCATAACAATGTATCGGGGCATCTTTTACTGACCTTTTTTAACCATGACTTGGTTAACCGTTACGGACTATCTGTGTCACATATATGAGCACTCATATCCGGTTGTAGTAATCACATTCCGATCCTTTCCTCATTCATGACTTGTTAACGTTTTTGTAACAAGAGTAACACGGCGGGTGCGATATGTAGAGCAGGAAACCGCTTACCCTTCCGGGGTACCTGAACTCTCCCCGGGTTTTAGTGGAGTTGTTCGATCTTCAGTTTTCTGCGTAATGTTTTGTAGATAGTTGTTTATCCTTTTGTCCTTTTTCTTTTTGGTCATTACGTTGTCTGTCCTTCGATTTACGGTTTTCTGATTACCCCTTTGGTATCTTAGATTTACGGTTTTCTGATTACCCCTTTGGTATCTTAGATTTACGGTTTTCTGATTACTCCTTTGGTATCTTCAAACATTTTTTTACTAATTAAATTAAAAAAGTATTGTAATTTATAATGTTATTGAATACTTACTTGCACTATAGATCTTGTAAAATCGATTCAAATATTAACACTTGTTTCGTTGCTAAAGGTTAAAAACAATTACTAAAGTTTAAAACAGTTAATAAAGGTTAAGACAGCTACTAAAGGTTAAAACAGTTACTAAAGGTTAAAACAGTTACCTTTAATCATGTTTTAAGTTGATGCTGAGGATTGACATCGAACTTATATTGTTTTAGTTTGGTTGATGAATACAATTACTGCTTAATAAAACTAGACAAATACAAGTACAAAAAATACAACCACTGCTTAATCAAACTAGACAAATACAACCACTGCTTTATAATACTAGACAAATACAAGTACAAAAAATACAACCACTGCTTTATAATACTAGACAAATACAAGTACAAAAAATACAACCACTGCTTAATAAAACTAGACAAATACAACCACTGCTTTATAATACTAGATAAATACAAGTACAAAAGATACAACCACTGCTTTATAATACTAGACAAATACAAGTACAAAAATACAACAACTGCTTAATAAAACTAGACAAATACAACCACTGCTTAATAAAACTAGACAAATACAA
>MJUT01036687.1:217278-248314 GCA_002080005.1 Gigantidas platifrons | reverse complement strand
AAAAAAAAAAAAAAAAAAAAATACAATGTATAATAAAATTGTTGATATTATCATATTTATAATCTGTATGCAAATTCCATATAAATTAAAATGCAGGTAAGCATTTTTAATAATTTGAACAGACTATTAAATTACTCAAACAACATTCTCCCATTTGCAATAAAATGTTGTGAATCCAAAATGACACAAATTCTTTAAATTGACAAAAATATTTTGAAGCCCGGATTGACTGAAATTTAAAATAGATGACAACCTGCTAGTAATTGTTTAATATGGGGTTCAACTTGGTTAAAGGGTTCATGTTCTAATTGCATTTGTATTTATTTACGTAGACTGATATCCAACACGATTTCCACTTCAGATGATGCTCTGTCGTTTAACAGGAACACGACGGGTGCTCCTAATAGAGCAGGAACTACTTATACCATCGAATCTTAGTGGGGATTAGTGCTGCTCAGTCTTTAGTTTTTTGTATATAACGCATTGTAGATCATTGTTTGTCCTGTTTCCTTTGGCCATTACATTGTCTGTCTTTCTTTGATTTACGGATTAGGATTATGGTGTTTAATGCCACTTTCAACAAAATTTCAGCTATATCGTGGCGGTTCTTTGATTTACGGATTGTGTTGATTCCTTTAGTACCTTCATACTTTTCTTATATCCTTGCATCGTTTAGTTATTTTGTAATTCATGTTGAATTTACTTTACTGACAAATGTGTAATATTAGATCTGTTTATTTTGCTAGTCTGTTTTTTTTTTTGCTGTTTTTTTTATTCATAAATTTTGGTTTTTGTTTTGTTTGTTGAGAAATTTGATATTTTATAAACATTGTCTAATATATGGATAAAACTATATACCAGGTATACTGTTTTCATAAAACATATTTTCTATTTTTGAATACACTGTAATAATTTAAATCAGATATGGATGGGAATGGTCTATAAAGATTTTCTTTCAAACCCTCATATACACTGTACCGCACAACCTGTCCTTCGTTTTGATATCTATATTTATAGAAACGTTAATGAATAGTGTCATTAGCTGGACGTTCATTAGAGGAGGGCCGGAAGAACACATCCGTTCATCAATACTTTTGATGCCAAGGCTTTTAATTCGACTAATATTGTACAATTAAATAAAATAGACTGATTGATCGATTATTTGGTTTTCACGACATGTGGAAAAGTATTCCATTTATATTCACGACGAAAACAAAATTAACCAGCAATAACGTTTCTTCCTACTCAGCTTTCCATACTTTTCCGGTGACAGTCTAAAGTCGTTGCCCGGTCAGGGCCATCCTTATTTATTGTGTGCCACGCTGGCATTATCTACTCTCGACTGTTTAAGTACACACAGCACACCTCCCAAGGCCGGCCCTGACACCGGTCGTCGAATTCCTCCATTATTTCTGTATAGTTTTATTGTGTTTTTTGATTGGTTGTTGCTTACTGTCCAGCGGTAAATGTTTCATGCATAATCAAGACGAGAACAAGTTAATCAATCAATCAATTATGAAGGTATTGGGATTTTGCCTTGCAAAAGGCTATCAAACGACCAGCCGACACGAGCTCTTGCACGATAATATTATAGCTACTATAAAGGTTCGTGATGTGGTGTGCTGACACCACGGAATTATCCCAAACAAGCACAAGTGTATGTCTTGTTTTTATGACAAGCTATATCTTTTGTGTGAATGTTTGTTGCTTAACGCCAAGCGAGCAAATGTTTAACAACATCACGACGAGCAGTTACTTCTCGATAAGACACGATCTAATTAGAATTAGATATTATTTGTATCTTTTGTTATACATTCCTACCGACCAATCCGTGAGGAGCTTATTAAATCGTTAGGTATATCAAAACCGAGTACATCCCAAGTGCTGACCTTGTCCAATTGTACAATACATTGTATATTTAACTGCATATGTCTTGCATATGATTTGACATTCTCTATCCAGAGTTGTCGTTCCTGCTACGCTACACAACAGGAACGACAACTCTGGATAGAGAATGATGATTTGACGGTCAAAGGTGAAACAGGTTGTTATTAGATGTTAAGGCATCGCCAAATAATAAAAAAATTAAAAAAAGATGCAAGAAACTTATCTTAATTAGATTGGATGAGACGATGGTAATGTCTCTTTTGTTCTAGACAAACACGTCGAGTTGTATTTTTGCATAGTAGTATCTCATTGAAAGAGCAATTCACATACAGACAATTCGCTCCACTCGGACACGAACAAGCCAGTCCTTGCCCGTACTTCTAAATGTCGTGGTATTATCAGAGAATCAATACATATTCCAGTTTTATAGTCTTTGGTCTGATTAGACCGGGCCGGGATCGAACCCACAATAGCCACACTAGAGGTGAGCACACACATATACGGGAAACTGAAACACAGCAATAGACAAAGCTGAGTAGTACGAGTAAAATATATAACTTTATTAATGCCAAACAATCCCAAGTTAAGACATAAATATACAAAGATATAAACAATACATAATACAAAGATATAAACAATACATAATACAAAGATATAAACAATACATAATACAAAGATATAAACAATACATAATACAAAGATATAAACAATACATAATACAAAGATATAAACAATACATAATACAAAGATATAAACAATACATAATACAAAGATATAAACAATACATAATACAAAGATATAAACAATACATAATACAAAGGATAAGAAAACGAATTAATTTGTACTTGTTTCCCCGACTCCTGAGTTCTGATGACTTTGCTATAATTGTAAATGTTTTAATATCAGATGGTATTGATGGATTTAAAAAGCCTTTTTATTTATAGTTTATCAATATACAGTAAAGTTTTGTTTAATTATATTCCTTTTAATAAAATGATAAATAATTGACAGAGACACATCTGGATACTAGTAATTATATGTTTCACAATGAGTATATATTGAACACGAGCATCAATACTCAACCCGATACTACATTATGTGATAAAGTTTGTCAGTGAATTGTGGCAGATTGGTGCATGGATTTCTCTATGTACTCCGGTTTCCTTCACAAATAAAACTGACCGCCACGATAAAACTGAAATATTGTTGAAAGTGGCGTTAAACACCATAACCCTAATCCACAACCGAAATACCTAATAAACATCGTATTTTTGACTATCCACACTAAGATTTCTAAATTTTTTATTTTCAGACCGATAAATTGTGATAACTTGACTATTAATACCTTGGTTAATGGAGCTGATGAAGGGACAAATTACAGGTTTGAAAGTTACAAATGACAAAGTCGTTGATTTACACCTTTGTTTTTATGATGTGTATTGTTAACAATACTACATGTTTAATCATAAAAACTGCCAAAGGTAACAAAATATCAAACGTTTTTCACCTGTCCTCCCTTGACGGTTTCATTTCCTTATATTAGTTTCGTTTTCATACGTGTCACAAAAAAAATATCTATGATTAATGTGTATTGGACCACAGTAGACGGTTTTGTTGATAAACGATCGTCTATTAAATTTAATAACAATAGCTAACGGTGTAAAAGCCTTTAATTTCTTTTTAGAAAATATATATTGTTTATTTGATGTTGAATTATGATTGATTATTTAATGCCACTTTAAACAACATTTCAGGTATCGTGGCGGTCAATTTTATTGCTAGCGGAAACTATTCCAACCGGAGAAAGGTCTACCTCCTGTTGGCGGTGGGGGAGGGAGTGGGGTTATGGTTTTAGCGCCACTTTCAACAATATTTTAGTTAAATCGTGGAGGTCAGTTTTATAGGTGGAGGAAACCGGAGGACGTGGAGAAAACCACCTACATGCCGCAAGTCACTGGCAAACTTTATCACATAACGTAGTATCGAGTAGACCTCGCCATTAGAGGGATTCCAACTCACATTTTTAGTGGTAATAGGCACTGATTGCATATGTAATTCTAAATCCAAATATATATATATATATACGTTATGAAATTTAAGCCAAACAGTGTTAGAATTCAAATGTTTGTTCTTCCCTCGACGGGATTTGAGCTCACACCATTGATACACTGCAGCACCAATCGCTTAGCCTTATGTCCAGCGCCCTAGACCACTCGACCACATCCGCTCTATATATATAAACTACCATACGATCAGGACGGTCCCTCTAGCTCATGTAAGTCATTGACTGGTGATAAGGTTATGTCGAGGACTACAAAGGTAGTTATACGGTATACCATACAATCAGGTAGTATTTATACGGTATACAATACAATCAGGTAGTATTTATACGGTATACCATACAATCAGGTAGTATTTATACGGTATACCATACAATCAGGTAGTATTTATACGGTATACCATACAATCAGGTAGTATTTATACGGTATACCATACAATCAGGGCTACAGAACACACCTAATAGGGGGTATTAAAAGTATCAATTATAACATTTATTTTTACTTCATTTTGTAATTCGTGACTTACTAGCCTTGATAGCACACGTAACAAGATTAACACGATGGGTGCCACTAATGGAGCTGGAACTGTTAATGCTACCGGAGCATCTGATTTCACCCCACATTTTTTGTGGGGTTCGTGTTGCTCAATCTTTAGTTTTCTGTGTAGTGTTTTGTAGATTATTGATTGTCCTTTTGTCCTCTTTCTTTTGGTCATTGTATTGTCTGTCCATCTTCTATTTACGGCTACTGGTTACCCCATTAGCATCTTTATACTTCTGTGACGTAGGTCACACAAACCGCTAGCTAAACGGGTTCATTGGGTGAAAGTACATTATCATGTGGTGGTCATTCACACTTAAACGTGTATATGAATCAAGACCACGGACAGAATTATTCCTGGTATATTTTAACTACTGTAGTTGTTTGTAAAAACATGTACATGAACTAGTAAACTGTGGGGATGTTTTGTAAAGAGACCAGGTGAACAGGTAAAGTGTAGTAATGGTTCAGTGAGATCACGTGAACAAGTTATTAAGTAATCGCGTGAACAAGTTATTCAGCAATCGCGTGAACAACTTATTAAGTAATCGCGTGAACAAGTTATTCAGCAATCGCGTGAACAAGTTATTAAGTAATCGCGTGAACAAGTTATTCAGCAATCGCATGAAAAAGTTATTAAGTAATCGCGTGAACGAGTTATTCAGCAATCGCGTGAACAAATTATTCAGTAATCGCGCGAACAACTTTAAATAAACTGCTTTTGCTTGTATAGACTAAGTGAACACGTTAATTGTAAAAAGGTCTGTATAGTATGTGTCTGTGTTTAACGTTAACGCCACTTTCAACAATATTTCAGTTATATCGTGGCTGTCGGTTTTATTGGTGGAAGAAACCGGAGTTCCCGGAGAAAACCACCGTGGCTGTCGGTTTTATTGGTGGAAGAAACCGGAGTTCCCGGAGAAAACCACCAACCTGTCGCAAGTCACCGATACAATTTATCACATAATGTTGTATCGAGTACACTTCGCATATAGCCTGAGCGAGATTCGAACTCCCAACGTTAGTGGTGATAGACAGAGATTGCATAGGTTGTTGTAAATCCAACTACCATACGATCACGACCACGACGGCCATTGAGGAAACAAGAACATTGTGAAAATAGTTTGCAGAGATCGTACGAAGAAATAAACTGTTGGGCTTGCTTGTACAACATGAGAAAGTATACTAACTAAATGCTTTTTTGAGTTTAAATTAAGAAGTAATTACTTGTAGAGACAACATAAACAAGAACATTGTAACAATAAATGGTTTGTAGAGGTCGCGTCAACAAGTGTAATGCGATAACAGTTTTCAGAGATAATGAGTGAATCCTGATAGTGGTTTGGCAGAATGTGTTATTTCTTTAATTTGGTTTGTGAAAGTGTGAAATTTGTGAAGAGCCAGTTCATGCAGGAATTTTTTGTTATTCTAATTTGCTATAATTGGTACATGAGCAATCAATGATTAAATTTCAATTCCATTGTTAAGACTCAGATTCCAAGTGCTCCGAACGGAAATCATTTTTCTTAGGTATATCATTTCGGAAACCCACTTCCACTATTTTCATCGTTTGATTTTGTTTTTTTTTTACTATGATTTATTAGTATTATCAACATAATAATGGCTAAGATGTAAACAAAGAAAGGATATGATGATTCAAACAGAAAATAAAACCTTAACTGTTTAGTAACCACAGTCTTCCAGGTGTTATAATTGTCATATTAATACAAATGACTCAGTCAGGTAATATTTAACAGTAGGGGGGTGACATTAACTATAGACGGGGCTATTGTTTCCTAATATCTGTGATGACAGGGAGCTATTTAAACACTCTGCATGGGACATAGTTTAGAAGACTTATAACAATGGTTATAAATTTATTATCGTATAAATAGTGTTTTTTGCCATGCTTGAATTTTATCTATTTTAAATCGGATTTACTCCTGTAAAGTACATTATAATTATACCAGATATCCGGGTTAAGATTTGTGTTAATGTTTAATGTTATGTCAATTTCAATAAAAATTAACATCTTTAATATAAATATATATTTCTAATATTGTGACGTAATTTGATTTAGTGGTAGGCTTGGGTTTATGGTAATTAACGTCACTTTCAACAATATTTCAGTTATATCGTGTTGTATTCATGATAGTGTAAAAGTACCTTTTGTTAATGCTACGTACTCAATATATTCAAGTCCAGTCACTTGAAATTCAAATACACGTTTGAACTTTCAACCAGTGGAGAATTAGACATCTGCGTGATCTGGTACTACACGACAATAGCACAAATTCCCATCGAGGAAGAACAGAAAATGTCAGTTCGAAAAATATAATTCTAAAACTATTGAGTTTAATTTGCAGACATATAAATATATATATGTCTGCAAATCAAAATATATATCAATGGTGTGAGTTCGAATCTCGTGGAGGGATAAAATTGACTGCCACGATGTAATTGAAATATTTTTGAAATTGGCGTTAAATGCCACAGCCCTCCTTCAGGGGAGAACAAAGACTAAATCAAATGCCATAGCCCTCCTTCAGGGAAGAACAAAGACTAAATCAAATGCTAACACTGTAGACTATATATTTCATTTGCATTTTATTATGATTTATTATTTTATTATTTGGAGTTCAAGTATCTGTGATTCATGTATATTTCCAAATTAGCTTTGTCGTTCCGTCTTAGTCATACATATGGTTCATCTACCGGTGGTTCTGAGTGTTGATACTAGGCTACAAAAGTACATTATGTATGTCCACGTCGTATGTTCCTCTAAAAAATAATAATACACTCAATCATTTTGTTTTATTCTCAAGTACATGTACTGGATAACTATAGGTAGTAAACATTTTCTTAACCCTACAATGACCTAACATGAGTTGATGTCCTACCACGGAAGTATTGTGATATTTACGGTCTCGGGACGAACCAGTTGTTGGTGTTTGATCTCTGGCTATGTAACAATTAACCCTTTTCTTAGGAGGTGATTTATTCATATATCTGTAAATAAAACCAAGCAATTTGAATATAAAACTAATTCATAGGCTACCCGGTAAATTATAGATATAATTGTTGGTTAGTACTCTCAAGTTCCTCGTGCGGAAACTAGATTTCTCCCCTAGATGTTTAAAGAAAACTGTTATATATTTTATTAGGTATTTCAGTATTGAAAATTTGTCTTTTAAAACAAGATTGTTTTGCCGATAACGTCAATTTCGTCATTTAGTAAAATATTAATCTTGGGTATTTAAAAAAAAAAATACATATAAATAGTTTTTAATCACGATAACAGCTTCTGTGGCTTTTTATTTCCAGGTGAGCGGAGTACAAAGATGTTCATTTTATTACTCAGAGAAAAAAAATTAGACACATATTGTTATTAAAGAATTATAAAAAGATTAAATATAAATTGAACGCTGAACACAAAACCAATTCTAAATTGGATTTATTAACATATTTGGGTTTTGACTAGCATGCAGTAAAAAAATTAATCTGTGGTAACAACTATTAGAATTCTTACGTCAAATATTACATAGCACTGTCTGTAACCCTTGCTACTTTTGTTATCAATCCGATTAATTTACAATCGAAATACAATTTATAGGAATTGAATATACTGTATTTTGTGCTCTTTCCCACCGATTTTCATTGAAAAGTTATACACGATAATATGATAAATTCCTGCTGCACAAATTATATATATTATATAATCTGAGTGAAAGGGAGAGAGAGTTGTTGGTCCTATAGGTAAAAGCAGAAAATGCTTATGATCTGCCATTTCCTCCAGTTAAACAGAACATGTGGTTTCATGTATTAAACATGACCGTGGTATATATAAACATTGAAATGCTCACTTTTTTCTTTACATATATACTTTTTCAATTTCCCAAAAGAAATACTAAGCTATTGGGTGACACTTTGACTTTTGTAAAATGTTGTATATCTGTGACGTAGTTTCCACCCGGTTACTGAACCTTATCTGAATTGGGGAACATATAACCAGAGAAAAATTTTAACTAAATTTCGTATTAGCTCACATAAACTTGAGATTGAAAAAGGAAGATATATAAATATTCCAGGTGAACAAAGAATATGTAGATTGTGCAAGCTAGATGTGGAAAATGAGATCCACTTTCTTTTGGAGTGTCCCTCACTAGGAGGGAGATTCTGGATCAAATTGAATCTCGCTTCTCTAACCTTAAATTTTTGAAAATTAAAAGTAAATTGGTCTGGCTTCTTTCAGCAGATGATCACTACATTTATAATCAGTTATATGCTTTATTAGCAAAATTATATAATAAGAGAAATGATATTTTAAGCTGTAATACCCACTAATCATGCTGCTACTAATTTTTATAGTACTACTAGAACTCTGCCTTAATTAAACTGTGGATTGAATGGGTCTCTGTGCTTGGTAAAATTAAAATACAACCATTACAACTATTTTTCTAACTAAATGTGATTTTAATTTAATTTTGTTTGTATTGTCCTATCCAATGAAAAAAATTATTATATGAATCAATTGTATACTGTGATTTTTATTGATTATTCTGCTCAATGTGGGCCTCTTGATTGACAATAAAACATTTGTTTGTTGTTTGTTTGTTTGTTTTGATTCATTTTGCCCTTTTTTAGCATTTCATTTCTCAAGTTGCTAAAATCTAAATGCCATAAAATTGGAAAATGTCAGTAACCTAATAGCATCTAGGCTTAATGACTTAACATGCAACTGCAATGATGTAGGTTATTAGTGAATGTTGTTAGATGTATTTTAATGCACACTTCTTCATTCCTTATTTTATACACATTTTTGTAAAATCTTAGCTTATTCCCTGTATGTTGATTTATTGGTCTCTTCGGTGGTGTAATGGTTAACCCCGACCGGGTCAAACCAAAGACTATAAAATTGGTATTTGTTGCTTCTTCTCTAAGCACGCAACATTAAGGAGAAAGAGCAAAGATTGGTTTACTCGGAATTAGGATAATGTGTCCGAGTGGGGCGACATGTCTATTCGCGGACTGTTGTTTCAGTGAGCTAGCACTATAAAAATCCAACTAAGCGTGTTGGTCTAGTACAAAGCGGACCTCATCATCTCATTGAAAATTAACTTGTTCTCACCATGATATATAGCTGAAAAATTGTTGAGTTTGAGTTGAACAACAACCAATCGCTCACCTAATACATTATTTGCACCAACAAACAAATATTTTGGACATGGTAGTTTCAGAAAAAGATCTTCAGAGTTTCAGCCAATCAGAAACAAGAATTACTAATGGTGGAAAAGATTTTGAAAGATCAAGATTTGTAGAGGACCCCACAGAATTGCCCAGAAACATCATTTGTATACTAAGTTACAAATAATTTGGACTTGTAGTTTCAGTGGAGAGTTTTTAAATTGTCCAACAACCAGAAGCAATAATTTCACATGGCAACATCTATATCAGGTTTAAAATGATTTGGTCTTGTACATGTAGCTCAGGAATGACTTTTCTGCCAATCAGAAAAAGGATTGTTCATGACGGCCATGTTTTTCACCGGACCCATAGGAAATGAGGAATTTCTGTGGATGGCATCGTATACATTATGTGTGCAAACAAACAGAACATTTAGATTTGTATTTTCAGAAATCTTTAGAGTTTCAGCCACTCAAAAACAATCAATTGCACATGGCAGCCATGTTCTTGCCGGATCATAATGAAATGATAATTCTTTTTAGGAATGGGGAAGTTATTCTAGAGGACATCACAAACATAATTCATGCAAAAAGCCCAGTAATTTAACAGCGGTAAAATGTATACTTTTATATATGTATACAAAAAATGTATATATATAAAGGATTGTCGCCTTGGGAACGAAAATACCAGTTTTCGTAGTTTTTTTCTCTCACATTTGTGTAATTAAGAAGAGATTATACTAAACTTTCTTGTATATAGTCAATCTTGGTGACCTCACACGGATAAACGCGACCACATTTTAAAAATCTTTTCATATGATTATATATACTTTACAGCGCCAGTCTTTTGTCGGGATAAACATTAAAGGAATATAATACAATTTAATTTTATGAATGATTTCTATTCACCTGAGGGTATATTCTTAAATCTTATATTCATATTGGGTTGACCGAATTCTCAAATACCCTTTAAATACACAAACATATAAAAGTCGGCTTCTTACCAGGTGTTTGAATATACATAAGGAAGAAATGTATTATCAGAAACTCAACTGTACAAAAATCCAAGTTATTATGCAATAATAAAACTGTTATTAAATTCTAAAGCTGCTGACGTTAGTTATTAGCATTCATATCAGTTTCCCATATATTCATATAGATATAATAGACTTAGTGTTGTGTATGAGATGGAAGAAGTACTCCGTGTGAAAATAATTTTCTGGCTTTTCAATATTTCGGTCTTGAACGTACCTGTTGAAGGTTATTCCAGAAACGCGTCCTGCGCACTAAATTAGATATCTACGTTTTTATTATCATCAAGGGGCTCAAGGAATGGAACTACAAATTATAGCTGGGCCCCATTGCTCTGAATATTTTTTTTTCTTTTTTTCTCCAAAACGAATGACTAAATTTATAATACTCGTGAACATGAACTTATAATGAAATTAAGAAAGAAATAAAATATTCTTGGGGGCAGAAGGACGAAAAAGTGGGGATAATTGCATGTAAAAACTATAGTTTCATGCGCAGATAGCATGTGAAATTCAAAATACATGTATTTTTTATTTCATTGTCCAAAACCTGTCCGCGATGCACGTGCCATAAAAGGGTCAATAACATTTAAGAATTTATCATTTAATTTGCTAAAGATAGCATCGTCGAAGCAGAAAATCAGATCATACGCTCGAATTGTCACTTATTACAAATGTATATAATCTTTTATAAAATAACAAGTACATGAGAGTGGCATTTTTTTTCAAACACACAATCTTATACCTGCTATAAATATACCCGAAAATACGATGAAATATGATTTATTTTAGAAACATTTTGTAGGTCTACATTTTAACATGTATAAGGATGAGGATTACAAGAAAACTACCATTTTTAATTATTGACCTTTCCTAGTGGAATAATACGATAATTTTCCATGACATACCTTTGCAATACAATGGCATATATAGACATGCCAAAAGACCTGCGCTTTGCCTGTCTGACCAACATTTGTAATTGGTTTCCCGCAGACGTGCTAATCACCCATACAGCCAGAAATTTGTGATAATTGAAGGGATTGTTCGCCCTGAAATTCTATTCCGCATGTTGTTTGAAATCATCATCAGCAGGATTCAATGACTATTGATTTAGAGAGGAAGAGGGGATTCAAAATGTCATCAGATAACACCGACGTTCTTTCGGATTTAGTATGCTGGCATAAATGGTGATAAAGAATCCTGCTGATCGTGATGTCAAACGATCGACATGCGCAATACAATAGCCAGACATGAGCACCTCAGAATTCAGAGATTTGATTTCATTGAAAAAAAAAAAGAATACAAAATTGCACCCTCCCCTTAGTCGCACAGACACTGCCGAAGCTTCGCTTGACAACGATCATTTTATTCATTTGCGGTTGACATTTCTATTTATGCAACAACAGAAAGTAACAAGAAAACTTAATTCTGAAAACTTGGTCATGTATCAATACATGAAACCACCTGTTCTGTGTAACTGGGTGAAGGGGCAAGTCACAAGCACTTTCTACTTTTACTAACTTTTCTCTCTCTCAGATTACATAATTTCTGCACTGGGAATTTATTATATTTTCATGTAACTTTTCAATGAAAATCGGTGGGAAAGAGTATAAAAGACAGTATATTCAATTCCAATAATTGTATTTCAATTGTAAATGAATCGGATTGATAACAAAAGTAGCAAAGGGTTACAGACAGTGTTATCTAATATTTGACGCAAGAATCCTAATAGTTGTAAACACAGATTACCGTAGTTATTTTTACCGCATGCTAGTCAAAACCCAAATATTTTAATAAATCCAATTCAGAATTGGTTGTGTTCAATTTACATTTAATCTGTTTATAACTCTTTCATAACAATTCATGTTTAATTTTTTCTCTGAGTAATAAATATGATGTCGATAATTTTCTATGACACATTTACGCAGTGCAATGGCATATATACAGACATAAGGGTAATAACACAATTACCGAACTCCGAACAATCTTCCAAAGGGAAAGTCAAAACTCACAAGGATATAAACAGACAAAATCAGTCAACAACCGGAAAACTGTAAAAACCGTAATGACCCTTACTTGGTACAGGCATTTCCAAAGAAATGGTGGGTTGAATCAGATTTTACGGCGCCAAACCTCCCACGTTTATTACGGTTCAAAGGATCCGGCTGTCACTATAACAGCATTTATAGCAATACTGGAACAAAATGGGTAAAATAGTAGTCAACGCAGTACTAAATTCAGTGAGGAGGGTGGAACATCTATCGTGAACCATCTCCATCAACAACCACGAGTCCTCTGAAGTATTTTAACTACGAAAGTAAATGTCAAAAACACTCTTACGTCACACATTGACAAAAAATATTTTTGACATTGATGTTGACTTCCTTATCTTTATACATTTTCACTTTAAGAAAATCCATCGTTCACCATTGTCTCTGCAGAGACAGAATATATTTAGACAAGATCTTGGTATCGGAATACAAACTTTTTAAGAGATCGAATTATAAGGCGAATCTTTTTATAGCCCTGGTCCAGTAGCCTGTCTCTCAGATAAAGATGACGTTTCAAGAAATCAGAATAATTGCTACGTGGGCCGGCCCTTGCATAACAAATCAATTGCGAGATGTAAACACCATATGTAGGGGAAGCTGATATATTGCTGCACATATTAGGAAAATTTATGATTTTAAAATTGAAGTCGTCCCGTTTATCATAAATTTTAGTACTGGGTTGATCACTGTCGTCAAATTCGAGGTATAAGTCCAAAAATGATCCGGACGAAGCTGTATCTGTGGTCTCTTTAATTTCCAGTTCTGAAGGATATATCAATGGAAGAAATTCTACAAATCTAGAATTATTTAAGAATTGAATGCATTCTAATTATATTTAAATCACACCAAAATTTAATATAGTTGCATTTTTCGTTGTGAATTTTATTTGTGTTAGATTATTTGTTGTTGGAAATTACTACGCCATTGATTGTTTACATCTGACGTCGTCATGAAGGCACGTGCAAGTTCGGGTTTGAGTTTCATTGGGATGTGAAACATCTCTTTTATAATCATGTGACCACTTCATAACCAATCATATTGCAACATTTCAATGAAAAACGGAAGTAATGTAATTATTGATAGATAAAACGTCATCAATATACCTGTATGTGAAATTAAAGGCGCTAGCTTCATGAATCTTCTTATCTTTTACAAGCTTTTGAAGAAACTCCGACTCATGAGTATAAAAATAAATCGGCTAGAAGAAGGGCACAATTCGTGCCCATTGGTATGCCGACGACCTTCTGAAACAGTGTCCCTCCACGGGAAACAAATATGTTATCGATGAGGAACTCCAGCATACTGATCACTTAGCGATGGCTCGACCGATTTATTCGTAAACGTGACACGGGGAAGTAAAAATAATGTACTTGAAAGCGAAAAGAATACATTGAATGACAAAACAAAAATGAAACCAGGATATTCGTGAAGATCGTAACATGATTAGGCATATCAAATCTTTTTGTATTATTCATTTTCAAATATAGCCATTCTAGTTTGATTTTTTGCATAGAGTCTAAATACAAATTGTACATGCGACTTTTAACTTTTAGAGGTACATGTACTAGATTTTCCTCTGAGCCAGAATTTTTTTCCTGCAAAACAAAAATCTGATTTTTTTTAGACATAGCAAAAAATATCGGTATTTCTTTTTCAAATATAGAGAAAAAAAATACTGGGGAAAACAGCAGGGTAAGATTTTGTGTGCATCTTTTTAGATGATTTATCATTATTTTTTCTATAAATTGTGGTGACAGGAATTTAAAAAAGAAGAAGAACACAGTCCCCCCAATAAGAGCTAAATGGCTGTTCCTCGCGGGTGATGCGAAACGACAAATTTATCATAACTGGCCACAAGGTCTTGAATGTGAATGAACCATTAAAGAAAAAAAATTCACGTGAAACTCAAAGGGCATTCAAGAGTAAAGAAAATAGTTTTAATTGCTGAAATACAATGAACGATAATTGATATGGTAAAAAATATACCATCTGGTTAATTTTGACACTACTTTGTATTCATTCTTGTGTCCTATTTACTCTGCTTATAAAAATCACAGTTTAGCATATATAATTTCAATAGTTATTTTATTTAAAGACCCCCTGTAGAATATATGAATGGGTGATTTACTAAGGCCCAATTTCGTGGATTGTAATTATTTAATCTACTAATATTCAGCTATAGTTAATTACCGTTGACATACATACACGTTTGAAAGATTTAAAAAAAGAAATATCATTTGTATATTAAATTTGATATATATGTACGTTAAAAATAAGACAATAGACAAAAATAGCAATACCATTTTCATTAGTTAGATAATAAAAAAAACAACAATAAAAAGTCTTCGCGCGCGGTCATGATGTATGTATCAGCTGCGATAAAATAAATGAATATATACAAAACAGAAAGAAAAGAAGAAAAAAACACTAATGTTATCGGGAGAGGGTAAAATCATGACTACTCGTGACTACTCAATTAAATCAAATTATTACTCCGCACCTGCTCCCTATTTTCTACAATTAATTAAGGGGCATAACTTTGGAACCATAAAAGGAATAACGTAATTCAAATTTGGTCTGTGTATAGTGGTCAAAAACATTCTGCAAAAAATTTCAAAATATTTGGCCAAAGGAAATTAAAGTTAGATCTCGGCGACTACAAAAAAACCGATAAAAAATAGAGAGCAAATGCAGAGGTCTAATTTTAATATCAGATTGATGGTTACCATGCTTAGAGTGGGGTATGTCATTTATGAGATACCGACCGTTGAAAACCCCGGTCATGGGTTGGTGTCTGGAAAACATAACACATGAAGTGGATATCGAAACTCGAGTGGAACACGTCAGTTTATGTTATCGGCCAAACGTGCGGGGAGACCAAAAGACAAAATTATTTAATTGATTTTTTAGTGTTTTAAAACAACACATACAATATTTCAGTTGTATCACGACGGTGAATTTTATTGGTGGAAAAACCAAGAGTATACCCAAAGATTTGTAGAACTAAAAAAAAAAGTCTACACCAAACAAAAAAGTTTTACATCAAGAAATCGAGATCTGGTGTACAAGGATTGCTTTATAAAAATATAAACCTGGTTTATTACATTGTTTGTTTTGTTGATATTGGTGTGAAAACGCATCGGTGGTGAAATGGCGAGCGTGCTCGCCTCGAGTGCAGTAGGTCGTGGGGTCGAGCCCCGACTGGATCAAACCAAAGACTATAAAATTGGTATGTGTTGCTTCTACTCTAAGCACACAGCAGTAAGGAGTAAGAACAAAGACGGGTTGGCTTGGAATCAGGATAATGTGTCCGTGTGATGTGACATGTCTGCCTACAGACTGCTGTTTCAGTGAGCTAGCACTATTAAAAAAAATCCAATTAAGCGTGTTGGTCTAGCACAAAGCGGACCTCATCATCATCTCATTGAAAATTAACTTGTTCTCGCCATGATATAGCTGAAAAATTGCTAAGTTGGCGTTAAACAACAATCACTCATTCACTCACTGGAATAATTTATTAGATCTACATTGTGTACTAGTATATATATGTTTGATATTTACAGTTCCCAAATAATGTAATGTTGATCTCCCCCCCCCCCCCCAGGCTTGGGTAACCTTAACCGATAATGGCTATCCTGTTTAGACCCTTTGATTCACTTGTTACCAGAGACTTTTAAATTATTTGGCTTTTCAATCTTTTACACAACATTGTCACCGACAATACAAATAACAATGATTACTAAAAAATGTAATAGTGATTAAATACTAGTACTAATTTTCAATTATTTTCTAGTACCCCACTGTTGGTAGACCACCTCTGAATGGCTGTGCCATTTAAAGTACCGTAACTTAATTAAAATTCCTACAATTATCTACTATTGTGTAAAACCAACACAAAAACTTTTTTTTTAATTTTCATTTTCTGTAATATATTTATTTTCACTTCTCCGATTCAATACAAAAGAAAACGTCTTGCAGCTTAGTCAACATTCACTGTTTAGCCAATACTTCTTCATTATAAAATATTTTCAATTGAACACTTAAATTAAATCATCACAAATTCTTTTACTTAAAATTGTTGAAATACTGAAACTTTAATGACATGTCAAATATACCCACAAAGATTTAACCGGAACCCCCAAGCCATAAGTATGTTACGATTGCATTCTAATAAATATATATTGGTTAATATAATTAGATGGTATTTTTATGTACAACAGAATTACAGACCCCGCTTTTTCAGCTATACTGAGAAACATTAGCAGTTTTAAACAGAAACCGTAATTTTTAAATTTTATTGTTTACCTTAGAGCGGTATCAATGCTTGTCTGATCACTATCATACACAATTTTAGAAACTAATTGTGATACAAACATCAACAATAGTATTTCCATTATCAGTTTATGACCGTAAATAGTGCCCTGATCATGGTAATTAAAACAAGTAATGTTAGACTACGGTCTGTTCTCAAAGGACATCTTTATAAGATTACAATCGCCATGTATATATCCGATGTCCCTCAGGCCACCACAATCCAATCTGTTCCTTGGTATAAATGCATGTCAGAAGATTGGTACATATGCTCTTTAGATAGAAACCATCGTTGATTCCATATGACAACGGTTCATTTCTTTAAAATGAATAATAAAGGAGATTGTAAAGGTGAAAAATGCAAAAAATCACAACACAACGAAAATTAAACGAAATACAACTTTATGCGTTTCTTTTACAAACTTGCGGGAAAAAAAAAAGGTTAAAATCCGACTCCTCACCCAAGACAAACAACGCAAGTCTAGGTAGTTGTAGTACTAATCCGATTTGATGGAGGCACTCTAAAATAGGGCTAGGGTTGGTGTTCAACGCCATTATTACCAATATTTCAGTTATATCGCGGTGGTCAGTTTTATTGGTGAAGGAAACCGGAGTAACCGGACAAAACCACCGACCTGTCGCAAGTCAATGACAATCTTTATCCCCATAATGTTGTGTCGAATACACCTCGCTATGAGCGGAATTCGAACTCACAGCTTTAGTGGTAATAGACCCTGATTGCACAGGTAGTTGTAAATTCAACTACCATCTGATCACGACAACAACGGCCCCTCCAAGTCTGATTCTATGGAACTATTTTAGTATACCGGTACATTATCCGAATGAACAAAATTATACTAGTATTTGTACGTTGCGTAAAACACTAGTGTTACTTTACAACAAAATACTATATAAAGTCACACAATACAGGACAATGACCGAAGACGGCATTCAAATCATGTGATTGGCTACATAAACTGGTCACGTGTATCTTAACACCATTGAGTGTGTGAGTGATTGTTGTTTAACGCCAACGCAGCATTTTTGCAGCTATATCATGGCGAGAACAAGTTAATTTTCAATAAGATGATGTTGAGGTCCACTTTGTACTAGACCAATACGCTAAGGTGGATTTTTTTTATAATGCTAGCTCATTGAAACATACATGTCGCCCCACTCGCCTCGGACACATTGTTTTGATTCTGAGTCAACCAGTCTTTGCTTTTTATCCTTAATGATGTGTGCTTAGCGGAGAAGCAACACGTACCTGTCTTATAATCTTTTGTTTGACCCGATCGGGTCTCGAGTGCACGATCTACCGCACTCGAGGCGAGCACGCTAACCATCATTCTCTATCCAGAGTTGTCGTTCCTGTGTAGCGTAGCAGGAACGACAACTCTGGATAGAGAATGGCTAACCATTACACCACCAATGCGGTTTCAACGCCATTGATACAACACTAAAATAAATTAAAACAAAATAATGGAGGAAATCCAATAATATGTAATCCCTGTTGAACAATGAGCAGTTTAAGACTGGTATGTACGACCCACCCCAACATTGTTTAATAATCGGAATTTATTTTGAGAGTGAGGCCTTCCTCGGACCACCCCAACGAAAAAGTTTAGTTTTCGTGACTTGTCTTTGTATTTGAATGTTTTATTTTTAAACAGTGGGCATTGTGTCTTAAAATCAAGCATGAGGTAAATTTAAATACGCCTACGGTTTTAAAAACAGAAGGACAACAAACAAATATGATAATTAAATCTATTTTTGATCCACATACTTAACTATATCATGAAAAGTTACAAATTTTTAATTTTAATTCCATATTTTGATAGATAATAAATTCGATAGAATAAGAAATATTTCTAATTCCGTTCGTATCTTTGTCTTTGAAATGTTTGCGGTTTAAAGTTGATTTTCTTTTTAGATATAATCCCCTATTAAGATTACTTTCTTCTTCAAACTTTACTTTAACTCTTAATCCTTTTAAGAACAAATTCCCATTTATAGATTTGACTACTTAATTCGGGGATTTAAGAATAATCTTATTGGACCGGTCATTTATCAAATAAGGTATGTTCTTTAATCAACATCTGCTTAAAATTAAGCAAACACTCAAAATAGCTTTTTAAATAAAAGTACGAAAATAAATGAAGGACGGTACCATGATCTAAGATAGAGGACACAGACACAAAGAGCTTCAATGACTAAGATAGAGGACACAGACACAAAGAGCTTCAACGACTAAGATAAAGGACACAGACACGAAGAGCTTCAACGACTGAAATGGATGAAACAGACACATATAGTTTCAAGATAAACTAAGATAAGAGGTCCAATGACTAAGATATAGGTCGTTAAAGAATTTCGACCTTTACGAGTACGCAAAACATATAACGGATCTTTAAGCCAAGATGTATTAGATACATATGGTAGTCCTTTGTGCGGTTCGAATATCAGTAATTTGTTGGTTCGTAAGTGTCTGTCCATGGAGGGCCCAACAAGGATACTATATAAACAAGTTAAAAAAATCTAAAGATAAACGAAGTGAAAACATGTACTGAAATCATCTCTTGACATATGAATAACAAACATTTTAAAATGTAAAATATTTTGTTACTGAAATAAATCACAATATGATTACTTATACGTATACTAAAAAAGTCTATTATTATATACATGGTGTCTTCTCTAATAACCAAATGTTGGATTTCGCTGAAAAACATGATCATATTCGATTGTACGTCTCGGATTTAGTCAGCAACTTATTATTTGCTATATATTATAGACACGCAAGTTAACCACACAAATAGAATACGTTTCTTCCGCTTTATTAACTTTATGAATATAATATTTCAATTTAGCTACTTAGAATTATTGTTTAAAGTCTATTTTTGTACTTCTGTAATTAAATGCGCACCTGTTGAAATAGTTTAGTATATAGAACGTTTATATATATATATATATCTAAAGATTCATAACGGAAATAAACACGTACCAAGGTCATGGTGTGCTTCTCGTTGTATAGTATCATGGTATTATTTGTGTAAAACACCAACTCAACATTAAATGGGATTTCCAATTGAGCTTCGGACAAATTAGAGGTTTTCTTTTCAAATATTTGTGTGCGGAAAGAAGCTAGATCATCAAACTGACATGTTGTAAAAGTTATTAATGCTTTAAAAACAACTTTTTTTTTTTAAATTTAGAAAAAAAAATACATTGATCCTTGATCTTATGACCTTCATTAAGGTCAAAGTTTAACTAACTTTGGAGTGAAAACCCTGTTACCGATTAAAATTCTTTCTAAAAGCTTTTGTAGTCTAGTAAGTTTATATACCAACTTTCACATAAGTGAAGAGTTAGACGTATTGGTTCAATGACAAACTGTTTTGATATTGCCACCCCCCCCCTTTTTTATCCTATAGGTATTGTATTAAGAGCTGTCGCGATTAACGCCGGAAAGCTAATGACTGACGGGTATATCACATCAAGTCCGAATCCCTATAAGATGTCTCGCATACCCTTTTTAAACAGTTTTAATCACAATCGGTGGAATAATAAAAACAAATGTATAATAAAACAATAGGGCTTCTCATTGACGTAGGAGCCAAAACGGGAAGGGAGCAATTCTGTAGCATTTAATTGTGTCCTCTAGTTCAAAGTGTCCGTCGGACACTTTTACATATATTATAGTGTCCAGCAGACACTATTTCATATCGCAATCTCCATATAATATTTTCCGGGGGGGGGACACTTTAACATAGGACACTATTATGTCTTACCCTTAACCCTAACCCTATACTAGGACACAATTTCCTAGCACCGGACACTATTTCATATCGCAATCTCTATAAAATATTGTCCGGGGGACACTTTAGCATAGGACACTATTATGTCTTACATACCCCCTCTCACTTTATAAAGTGGGGTTGGGGGACTATGTCTTTGCCACCACCAATATTTTGGCAAACATTTAAGAAGAATCCGAAATTTTAGCATGGTAGCAAAAACATTATTGCCCCCCTCCCCACCACTGTCCTAACCAGTCCTAAAACTTGCCCCAGCACTGTCCGGTTCTCTTCTAAAACGTGCCTCCTCCCATTTTCCGTCCACTCCACCGCCGCTGAATGAAAAAAAAATATTTTCTTACAACCGGATATAGAAGGCAAAGTCGACAAAGTAGAGGGTTCAATATCCGCTAAACAGTGAACTCAGTTTTTTCCAATGTAAATACAACTCGTGTCATTCTTCGTTAACGAGAAATTAATTAATTGGATAACCGAATACCATTGGTGGAAAAAAATCCGATTTATACTAAAAGTATTTACTAAAAGCATACCATTCACCTTCTGGTACGTAAATAACTGTCTTGTAGGTCCAATGAGTCCGTGTGAAAGAATTCAATTTTAAAGTGGTAGTTGATTTATTTGATTTATTTATTAAACCATAATATTATTATAATAAACAAACTACAATTATTTTCATATGAAAAGACATCAGTATATTTTTGTGTGAAAGGAAGTACCGGTACCTTTTTTTTCCAATAATCTGAGATATTTTCAAATGTGTCGAGGGAAACCTGGTACAGCAAATGTACTTAAAAAATCGATTGATTGATTGCTTTTTGGTGTTTAACGCCACTTTCAGCAATATTTCAGCTATATCATGGCGATAAGTTTTAATGGTGGAGGAAGCAGGAGTACCCGGAGATAACCACCGACCATGGGCACGCAACTGGTAAACTTTATTACTTGCGGCTGCGAGTAGAATGCACCATTTTTTTTGTAATTTACAAAGCCGGGAGCGAACCCACGCCGTATTGGTGATAGGCTTGTATGAGTTGTTAGGTAATCCAACTACCTAACTCATTGAGCCACCCGGGCCCTTAAAAAATTGACTGGCAATGGTCTATTGTGAAGATAGACAATACTATTTTCTTTATAACCATTTACATATCTAATAACTAATCGTTGGGAGTTTATAGGGGCTTTGGCCAACCTGGACCTACCCGGGGCCCTACATTGACTTTCGACTCCATGTCTACAAAATGTGTGTCCCTTCAACATAAATTCCTGCATCCGCGCGTTCAGTCTATATAAGGAGAAAGCACAATGTTGCTACATTCGCTTAAGTTCTCAAAATTCATTTTAAGAAATGAAGATATTTTGATAGCAAAAATGATTTATGCAGATGCAATAAGACCAAAGTTTTGAATCTTAAAAAGGGACTATATGTTTATAGTTGCATCTAATTATATACCATATACAGAAAAGATTCCTGACACATGCTAATCTGGGTCACGGGTCATTGTGAGTAGCATGTGTAGTCACGTGAACAGATACGGTGTTGAAAAAAGTGTTGGTACTCATGAAATATTGATAAATGCAATACAAGTTTATGTTTGTCTTCAAGAAATATGATAGAAAAAACCATGTGTGAAGTTTTATGACGAAATATCTCCGATTTCTATTCTATATGTAAATTGATGAATTGAAGTTTTAGAAATACTCACAGCTAATTTTAGCCATGTATTTTTATCTTGGACAATAATGAGCGTCCTGATTGGATGACCGATTTAAAACACACTGAATCTGCATGGTTTAGCAAGGTTACTCAGGTCAATAGTTTATAAATATAGAATCTTGACAATGTAAAGGAAAGATGCTATGTTATATTTATTCATTTGTTTGATTCTGGAATATTGTTGATCATTGATTTAAACAAGAAAAAAGGGAAAAAAGGGGGTGAATTTTACAGTTAAATAAATGTTATGTTTCGACAGTTTAAAGAGAAAAATATAAATTTGTTGCGACTAAAGCTTAAATCAGCGTTAAAAATTGAACAAATATCAGTGGTTTTGTAAATGAGATTTATTATAAATAGAAAATCTGAATTTATTATTTATTAATTTATTATTAATGGTACAATATTTTATATCCCTTGGGAGGGATTTGAAATCAAAACACAGGACCGGACTTTAAACAAAAATAATAATCCAGGATTTGTTTTTCATTAACAAAAAATCCAGGACCCCTGTGTCCATGATTTTTTTTTTTTTTTTTAAAGTTAAATAATATGAAATATTGACATCCACACTTGCCTTTTGGACAGCACATTTCTGTGTACACACTTGTAATATTATGAAAAAAAAAAAACTTTTTTTTAAGAAAAGCTTGCATGCTGGATTCGAGCGGAACTACAACTCGCAGACGTAACTTGTGATGAGTACTGATTGCTCCATAAAATGTACTAAAATGTCTATGTAAAATTTATACTGAACAGTTTATTAATGTGTTAATTTGAATGGAAATATTGTGTCTCATTCTTCGCTTCCTTTGTATTTATTCTGCGGTTTTGTTGGTTTTTCCGAGAATTGTTTACATGGATTTAATGGGGGGAAAAATCATTATATATGCCTTGTACCGACATGTTTCTGCAATCTTAAATATCTATAATATTGATTGATTGTGATTGTTTTTAGGAAAATAAAATTCTGGCTGGTGGGGACATATTCACCCCCCACCCCCGCCTTTAAATTGTCTGTAACCTAAACATGAAGTGAACTACAGTATTTCAGTTATCATTCATGACGAGGACAAGTCAAACTGACCCCACGATATAACGGAAATATTGTTGAAAGTGACGTTAAACACCATAACCCCAAACTCCCTCTCTTACTCTAGTGTATATTTATTTATCCTGCAATCATTACCATAGTATATGATATACATTTTTGCTTTATTCGTAAAGTATACAAATGTCATTCTCCTGGTACCGATTGATGCAGAGCGAAGGATTTGAAACAACAGTGAAGAGCGATGTGACAGGTGGTAGACACCATAGAAAACAACAGTGAAGAGCGATGTGAGAGGTGATAGACACCATAGAAAACAACAGTGAAGAGCGATGTGACAGGTGATAGACACCATAGAAAACAACAGTGAAGAGCGATGTGACAGGTGGTAGACACCATAGAAAACAACAGTGAAGAGCGATATGACAGGTGGTAGACACCATAGAAAACAACAGTGAAGAGCGATGTGACAGGTGATAGACACCATAGAAAACAACAGTGAAGAGCGATGTGACAGGTGATAGACACCATAGAAAACAACAGTGAAGAGCGATGTGACAGGTGATAGACACCCTAGAAAACAACAGTGAAGAGCGATGTGACAGGTGATAGACACCCTAGAAAACAATAGTAACGACACTTGTTTTTACTCTTTTCAGTACTGTTGTTTTGGTTATTTTGACATTGGACGATAGACACAATATAGGTACACTGTCGGTAAAATAAAAATATTTTTTTCCACACGTGGCGAATCAGGCCAGTAGAAAAACTCTCTGGGGGGTTCACCTCTCTGTCTGTTTCCATGGCTTGAAGAGCGAACTTGTTTTTAAAATTTATTTTCCGACAATGTACATGTACATATATATCTTTACATCTTCACATCTATACTTTCTGATATCTTTTGAAGAATTCATATCAAAATGTCACTCGACGCTTATTTACGGCTGAAGTGACCTTGTAATAATGTCATTGTAATATGTAAAACATAGAAAGGTTATGCATCCATTTTTTTATGAAATATTTTATGTAGTGGGTTAAATCATCATTTCAATATCCGTTTACAAATTCATACATCTATCAACATCTCATAAATTAGAGTTACCTTATTCACAGGTGTAATTTAATTGCCTGAAAGTCTTTGATGTTAAACTCATTAATCAAATTTAAGTCATGCTTAGGTGCATAATTTATTCAATGGAAACTGGTTTCTAATCAAAACATTATAATAAAAATATTATAATATATGTTCTTAACATTTTTACATACATTATAGTTAAATATAGTTCAACACGTTTTTATTTCAATCATGGTTGTATTTCCCAACGTGTAAACTAATATATCATTTTATTACATACTTAGTTAAAATAAAGGCATTTTTGTATGACCAATATGACCGGAAGTAAACTGTCCATATTTTCACACCCCGGGAAAATAACCGGTTATTGGATTACTACAAGATCATTTCCATATCGAGGCCCATATTGGCCCGGGCCAATATGGGCCTCGACTTCGTCTCAGGCCAATATGGGTGTCTCTTTTCTAGAGGTCGGAAGTATGTAATAAATAGTTTAATATATGGGCATTTCCATATTGGCCTGGTTATCATCCCTCGACCCATATTGGCCCTCGACTGCGTCTCGGGCCGATATGGGAGTCTCGGGATGATAACCAGGCCAATATGAAAATGCCCATGTATTAATCTGTATTTATTTTTAATATCTACTATTTATCTTACTCAATCTTATTTTGTTTATTTTATCCGAAAAAGACTGCAAAAAATTGTTTAAATAAAAACAAGAAAATTTTAGAAATAAAGGGATATTAGTGTTTAACGCTATCAGTTATGATAGGTTGTTATGGATTATGCAACGATGGAAAACGGAGGACTCGCGGAGAATACCATCGACCTTTCGGATGTCACATTGGCTTACCGTATTTCGGTCGACCGGAAGTCGAACCCGCAAGCCTTCTTCGTTGGTGATAGGCAATGATTGCTTAAGTAGATCTACGAAAACCCAACTACCGCACGATCAGGTAGATAAAGAATCCCTAAGGAATCTATATTAGGTGATAAACGAAACTGATCATCCTCGGAATTTTGTTTACAACTTTACAGATTTATTTACTTTTATGTGTCCCGTTTAAATAACGTTATTCCTTGGACAATGGCGTTTTTATAATAGTTACTGTTATATTATATTTTTATTAATATTACAACCCCGTGTCCTCAGAAGACATTCACCTCTTCAAAGTTTATCTATCTTCGGGATTAATTTTCGTTACGGTAAAGAGAGCAGACCATTCATAAATTATGGAAATGGGAATGTTTGTGTCGAAAGATTTCACGTCATAATACCCTTCAAACTGTAAAGGGCATGCGACACTTATGAATTAAGTTATCTTACTTTTGTCAACATGTTTTCGACTCAGGATCAGTGCTAATTGTTATCACAGAAGTGTTGTGTTTATATCAAATCTCGTTCCCACTTGCTGTTACACTGTTTCCACAAATCATAACAACAGGTGTTAAAACAGAAATGCGAGTTGGAAATGTACATCAGAATAAATATCAATTACTTGTAAAATTAGCGTAAAAGTCAGAGAGGACAAAAGTTCATTTTGTACTCAAAATGACGTTTGTTATACAGTAATGTTTATGTATACTTTACAAGGATGTGATGGACGGGAAAATGATTTGTTTACATTTGTTTTCTCTTCGTCAGAAACAATTGCGATATGTTATATGTTGTTATTTATTTGAACAGAGAAAAATGTTTTATGAATTAACATTCACCATTTTTTGTCTTAGAGGACATTATAAATGTAGAATTTTCAAACTATCTCGAAAAGTGACATTGGGCACTTCGAATATCAACGAAACCATAAGAATGTTCCTCTATAATCATATTATTTCTAGAACATATAATATTATATACAGATATATCATGTTTGGGAGGGGTATTTGCGAAAAGTACCAGTCGAGAGACGAAAAATTTCCCGAGCCGAATGGCGAGGGAAATTTAGTCTCAAGACTGGTTTTTTTTCGCAAATACCCCTCCCAAGCATGATATATCTGTTTAATTACACCGAATATTATTTAGAACACTGGCTAAATAAATAATACCTTTTTTTTTGCCGTTTTCAGGACCTAACATGGTGTATCTGTTTAATTCTACCGAATGATGTTACATAAAACGCACAACTGATAACGTTTTACAAATTTCGTTACAAGCGTCTCGGTGAAGGGTAAAAACGGCAAATACGATTTTGCAAATACCATGAAAAAAAAAGTTAAATCTTATGCAAATACACCTACATGAAGTAAAAATTCTGCAAATTCACAATGCAAGGCCTGAATTTGTAAACAAAAAATCACGGCTATTAACCAATCAGAATCCAGCATTCTTATATAATCTGTATCTGTATACGTACTCGAAAGTGGCTCACTACTGAGCATTAATCTTCGAGGTGGTGAGTGCGCAGATCTTAGTCACTCTGAACAGTTGTTGTGTGTATGTTAGAAATGGCACTTTTGAATTCCGGAATTTTCTTGCAGTTCACACAGGTTTCCGGTAGTATGTTCCCGTCTTTAATAGTTCTTGGCACAAATGAATTTTTTAGAATTTCGGTATTGCAGGTAATGGGTTTAAAACACTTTGAGTTTAATTTTCGTTGTGTTCGATTATTTAATTCCAAATCTAGTGAATCAGTGGGGGGCGCCACCAGGTCATCAGTGGGGAGAGCCACCAGGTCATCAGTGGGGAGCGCCACCAGGTCATCAGTGGGGAGCGCCACCAGGTCATCAGTGGGGAGCGCCACCAGGTCATTTACAATTTTAAAGAGGAGAAGCAATCGTTGTTCTCTGCGTCTTTCGACAAGTGGCTTCCATCCAAGACTCTTCATCATATTGGTGACGCTACTTTTACGGTGGTAGTCATTATGCACAAATCTAGCGGCACGGCGTTGGACACTTTCAAGTGAATTTATATCTTTTTGAAGATACGGGTCCCAAACAGTACTCGAATAGTCTAGAATAGAACGGACTAACGAGATATAGGCTGTTTCTTTAAATGATGAAGTGCTGTGTTTCAAGTTTCGTATGATAAATCCTAGTATACTGCAGATTTTTGATATGTGTGCTAACCATTTAAGATTGTCGCTAATGATCACTCCAAGGTACGGATTTTCAGAGACCTGTTCTAAAATATGGTTGTTTAATAAGTAGTTATAATTTGATGGTTGTTTTTTCCTGTGTATTGACATGATGTAACATTTTCCCTCATTGAACTTCATCCCCCACGTTTGCGCCCATTTTTGAAGAGAGTCCAAATCTTGCTGAAGTTTAAGGTGGTCATCCAGCGATTTTACAGTTCTGTATAATAAACAATCATCCGCAAACAAACGTACTTGTGATGTTACACTTTTCGGAAGATCGTTAATGTGATATAAGAATAGAAGAGGTTCTAAAACTGTTCCTTGTGGAACACCAGAGTCCACTGAACATGGCAATGACGATACTCGTCGATTACAACTCTTTGATGTCGGTTCATGAGGAAATTTCGAATCCAATTGTTTATATTTCCACGAATTCCGTAATTTGACAGTNTCTTTTGCACATGTTTTTAGCATCATGTTTGGAATGTTGTCAGGTCCACTAGCCTTTTTAGTATTAAGTTGTGATAAAAGTTTGTACACGCCTTCGACAGTGATGTTGAGTTTAGGTATAGATGGATAACTTTGTTCCGCTATTTCCGGAAGTTCAGAGTCAGGGTTTTCCACTGTAATTACTGATTTGAATTGTGCATTTAGTAGTTCTGCCTTAGTAGCACTGTCATGATATAAAATACCATTGTTCTTGATTGCTGTTACCCCAATATTGTCATTACGTTTAGCTTTAATATACTTCCAGAAGGATTTGTTGTTGCCTTCCTCTAGGTTTTTATTTAATGTTTCATTGACATATTTCCAATGTGTATTTCTGATATCTTTTTGTAGTTTGTTTTTTGTGAAGTTTATATGTAGCCCAGTCTTCCTGTTTTTGTGATTGCCTTGCTTGTTGGTATAGTTTGTGTTTACGTCTGATACTTTTCTTTAGTTTTGATGAGATCCATGGCATACTATGACCTTTAGATGATAGTTTGGATGGTATTTTATCATTCATGGTGTCCATTAATACCTGATTTAAGCACATTCCATCTCGTATTAATTGATTCTTTCATATTAATTATCTTATTTGAAAGTTCTTCCATTTTAGTGTTAATGCTTGTCCAATTAGCTTTATTATATTTAAAGATTTTACGTCGTTTTGGTTTGTTATACCTTGGTTTTATATCAGAGTCAGTAACTACCAGGTCGTGATCAGAAAAACCTGGTGTTGTGTCGCAAGATTTCACTAATGTTGGATAATTTGTGAAATACAAGTCTAAGTTGTTGCTCTGACGTGTTGCATGAAGTTGCATTTGTTGTAATCCTGCGTCTTTCGCAATCTCTAGTAGCTGATGATGTTGATTAGTTTGGATTGACCCAGGGTTAACAGATAAGTTAGTCCAATTTATGTGGGGTAGGTTAAAATCCCCTCCAATGATCGTTATTTTCTCTTTACTTTTGCCAATAACATTTTTAAGTGATATATCAAGCTCTTCCATATTGGTAATGTCAGCACTAGGTGGTCGGTAAAAGCAACCAAGTACAATGTTTTTTGTTTTTGTCTACATTTCAGTCCACACAATTTCACAATTACTATTACTCTTTTCTACTTCCCAGGTCTCAAAACTATCGTGTACAGCGATAAAGACGCCTCCCCCGTTTTTATTTCTGTCTTTACGATAAATGTTTTTATGGTATCCATCTGGGAATATTTCGGCGTTTTTGTGCTCGCTCGATAACCAAGACTCACAGCCTAAAATGACGTCTGGCTTGAAATAGTCAATACATTTTGCAAGATCAGTACGTTTATTTCGTATACTTTGGCAGTTCATGGTTAGTACACACAAGTTTTGGCGGGGTGCATTCGGCACACTATGTTCAGAATTGGTTGAACTAACAGATGAAATGTGTCTTTGCATTTTCGGGCTATTGAATGCAGTCGGACTAAACGATGAATCAATAGACGGTATGCTGGATAGCTTACTGAGCACACTAAATTGATTTGTAGTTTCTAATTCATACGAGTGATATGTGAAACTGTCAATGTTTGGGGTGTGACACTTAGTGCACAACCAAGCTACACTTGGATGTTGTAGAAGTTCAATGTCTACCTTGTTCACACTATCCTCGATACATTGTGAATGATACCAAATGCTGAATTCGTCACAGCAAATCGCTCTCTTATGCTCAAATCTGACTGAACGTTGACAAAAACCACATGGGTTATACGGAATTTGGGCCTGGGTTTAATTGAATGTCACCAGATAGTATTAATGTAAGTATCATTGCTCTAAAAATATTTGATTTTCCATGTATAGCATTTTCGAAAGTACTTGTACGTGGGCTGTACGGCGATGAAGGATTCAGATGAACACATATGGCTGATGAGATAAGTTGTTGGTATCTAATCATGGAAAATGTAATGTTAGTTGACAGTTCATTTACATTTAAGATACTAGGTAGACACAAAAATAATGTTTATGGTGGAAGCCATCTTGGTTTGTAGTTGATCGACCTGGTGGGCCCCACTAAAAGATTAAGTTAGCAGCTCATTTCAGATGTTGAACTATGTTTGTACGGATTTTTGTGAATATCAAACAATATGAGATAGTTTATGCTGTTGTGCAGTCAGCGAGGCGTCCCCACTAACTGCATAAATGATAAATATGATGAGGTAATGATGCCAGCGAGGCGTCCCCACCAGCGATACTGTATGAAGTTCGTGACGGTTATCAGCGAGGCGTCCCCACTAACTACAAGATCTTGATGATGTATAATGCCAGCGAGGCGTCCCCACTAGCGATACTGTATGAAGTTCGTGACAGTTGTCAGCGAGGCGTCCACACTAACGACATGATGTTGGAGTATATCGTGTCTGTCTTGTTTTCAAGGTTTTACAAAATGGGAACCGTGTTTGTGAGGTCACTCATGGCTAAATATCACATGTAAATGATGGTTGTTCTCGATGTTTGATCCAAAAGTTTGTTTTTTGCCAAGGAGCTTTTTCAAATTTCGGCCATTTCTTCGCCCATGCGCACCCACCATCTCATAAGGTGTAATTATACTGATATATCATGTTTGGGAGGGGTATTTGCGAAAAATACCAGTCGAGAGACGAAAAATTTCCCGAGTCGAAAGGGGAGGGAAATTTAGTCTCAAGACTGGTATTTTTCACAAATACCCCTCCCAAACATGATATATCTGTTTAATTACACCGAATATTATTTAGAACACTGGCTAAATA
>MJUT01036687.1:184711-201050 GCA_002080005.1 Gigantidas platifrons | reverse complement strand
TTGTGGTGGATAATAGATCCTTTATTTTCTCAGCTTGACTATATATATAGGGGCATATTATCCACTACAACGCACACTTGCCCAATCCTCTTGAATACAAGTGAGGAAGATATAGGTATTTGTATATGGTGGGATAACGGTGCGAGTATGCCACTATTACACTCTATACATAGCGGCACATGTAATAGACACTGTATGGATATGATAACGTAACCCTCATTCCGCTTGTGCTCATCATCATCTTCCGGAAAGAAGTAACTCATGTCTGAGTGCACATACTCCTGCGTACAGCTTAAAATTTCCTGCTATATACAAAATAAAATGATCGGTATGCTCCATTTAGGGTTACGAATCGATCTCATTCAACGTATGGGAGCAAATTAAAATTTTCATTCCGTGAATATTTCAACTTTCTTTTTGCATATCTGGTCATATCTTATTATTCCCAACAATTTTTAAGTAATGGTGATACGAAATAAGTGTTACAATCCCTGTTTCTATCTTCAAGACCGGTTTCGTATTTGAAAATTGTTACTTGTCCGCCATAACACCTTACATAGACTCTCGCGATGGGCGGAGCCTATCCATATATGCCAAATATGGAAACTGTTACTACGAAAAAGTTGATTTTACTATAAAATTGATCCAAATAAGGATATCTCAAAGACGAGGCAAGTGCGCGTGAACTAGCAACTTGTAAACAAAATGTTGGACAGAAAGAAGATTTCATGCATTCAAATTTTCAGATGGATATAAGTCTACCAAGGATTGCTGCAGCGATTATTTAACACCTCAAGGTTTACCTAACTATATTTATCTTTCACCCCCATTAATTTTTCCAACCACTTACAACGGAATTAGGACAAAAAACCACCCGGTGTGAATCACTCCGGGTGCTGCTCCCATACGTTGAATGGGATCGATTCGTAACCCTAAATGGAGCACAAGCGGAGTGAGGGTTACGTTATCGTATCTAGACACTGTATAAATATTCACAGGTATTCTGGAGACAGGATAGTCGCCCTTTTTAGCTCACCTTGCCGAATGCAATGTGAGCTTTTGCCATCACTTGGCGTCTGTCGTCCGTTAACTTTTCACATTTTAATCTTCACCTCTGAAACCGCAAAGCCAATTGATCTGACACTTGGTAGGAAGCATCTATTGAAGGTCATCTATAAAGACTGCTCATTTCGTCCCGATCCATTAACAAACATGGCCGCCACAGACAATTCTTGTTTCTGATTAGCTGATTTTTAAAAATCTACTCCTCTGAAACCGCTTGGCCAAATGTACCGAAACTTGGTAGGAAGCATATATGGAAGGTCCTCTATAAAGATTGCTCATTTTGTCCCGATCCGTTAACGAACATGGCCACCACAAGCAATTCTTGTTTCTGATTGGTTGATTTCAAAAAAATCTTCTCCTCAGTGTTAAAAGAAAGATAACTCTTGCCATTATCTCCCTTAGAAATGAACTATTGCTGATAATAGTGTAACATGTTTATTCTATACATTACAAGTAGATATTCACATTTTAATATTATTTTTAGCAAACCTTGCCAAAAGCAATATGAGCTTTTGCCATCACTTGGTGTCTGTTGTCCGTTTACTTTTCACATTTTAATCTTCTCCTCTGAAAACTCTCAGCCAATTGAACTGAAACTTGGTAGGAAGCATCTATGGAAGGTCCTCTCTAAAGATTCTCATTTCGTCCCAATCGGTTATCAAACATGGCTACCACCGAAACTTGGTAGGAAGCATCTATGGAATGTCCTCTATAAAGATTGCTCATTTCGTCCGATCGGTTAACAAACATGTCATGGCCACCACATGCAATTCTTGTTTCTGATTGGTTGATTTCTAAAAAATCTTCTCCTTTGAAACTGCTTAGTCATATGAACCGAAACTTGGTAGGAAGCATCTACATGTATGGAAGGTTCTGTATTAAGTTTCCTCAAAGCAGAATGAAAGGAGAAGGGTCAAAACTACGAATTAAAACATCTTCTTTATTTAAAGAAATTCTGAAACAATATGAACTTAGATTATTTTCCGGAGAACTCCTGCCATAAAATAGTATGGTAAACTAAAATCCAAGTTATTCTATTATTGTCTTCCTATAGTGTGGTGAAGTGCAATGCTGTCAGCCTTTTAGATGCACCTAAGGATTCTTTCATTGATGGTGGCATTATTTGTAAACTTATGTTTAATATTTTGCATGGTGAAAGTGTAATACCCAAACCCTCTCCATGCTCTCTGTACCTAATTCTATTAAAATCAATCAGCATTCAGGTGTATTTTGGGAACATGGAATAGACCTACCCCCCATTTTCAACAACAGAAATTTTGTTGGACTTTTAGAGGCACTGATGATAAAGGTCAATAAAGATCACTTACGGTTTATGCAAATTTGCTAAAATATTGTAGATTATGTGTAGTTATCATTTGCAAGTACATTGTATAGTTCATTTCAATAAAGTATTTTCATATCTGTGCATCATTATTGTAGATATACAATTTTTTCCTAGGTGAGCAGACGATTTTTGTTTACTGAAGTACAAATAATCGTGTGCGCCTAATTACACGATGCGTATAAAAGCCTGACATGGCTGTATAGTGCCAGAGCCAATGGTATTCACTGTAAATATTTTTTTCTTCATTTGATCTCCTAAAAAGACAGTTATTTTCAGTGATTTTGGGTTAATATTTGTCACAATTTTACAGTATATATTGCAACTACAGGTCCCCAATCTTTGGATGAAGGGGATAACAATCCAACTTCTAAAATCCTGGCCCGTGGGTAGGCATCATGAAACTAACAACAAGTGGGTAATAGCATGCACGAATACATTTTGAGTGTTGTACATGTTGCATGATCACTAGTCAGAAGCCAGCGACACTAACCACTTGTCCACCAAGAGCCTATTTTCTTGTGAGTATTGATGATTAAATGATTCAAAAATCTATTTGAAATATCAGATGTGATTTTTGTATCCATAGAGTAATGCATGGTTTTCAACTTGCAGATTCAACCTTTTCAGCTAGTAGGCAGTTTATTACTGTAGGATTAAATAGTGTCCGCCGTGAAATATTGTCCTCTGTTACAATTGTTTTCTATGATAAAGTCCGAGGATGGAATAAAGCGCAGAGGTGACTTCTTTTGGTCTGTTGGGGATTTTTCATTTGAAAAAGATACAATCGAACACATTTTCACAGGAAAATATTATCGCTTACACTACGACCATTCACCATTTTCGTTTAAGTTGGTGTAATTTCTGTGCCAGTAAATGTATGAACTTATAATATGAAGTCTTTTGAGTTATAACAAATCTGTGTAGATTTTTATAGTTTATTTATCATTTCTGTATGAAAATGTATAAAAATTATGACCACAAGTTGTACATTTGTATGGTGTTTTATAAAATGTAACCTTTTTGTGTAGATCTGATATGTTTTGTGGTTTAGGTTGTTGGTCTTTAACTCCACTTGCAACAATATTTCAGTTATATCGTGGAGGTCAGTTTTATTGGTGGACGAAACTGGAGTACCCGGATAAAACCACCGACCGGTCGCAAGTAATTGACAATTTGCAGGGTTCAAACTCACAACTTCAGTGGTGAAAGGCACTGATTGCATAGGTATTGGTAATTGTAAATCCAACTACCGATTACGACCATGACATAGATCTGATAATAATAGATGCTATTGCAGACCATATTTGAACATTGGCCCCTCTTGATAATGATGGTGTCTAGTTATACTGATATCTACCCAAGCAATCAGTGCCCATAACCACTAAAGTTGGGAGTTCAATTCTCACCATGATTAAAAGTACTGTACTTCGTACAACTATCTGAGATAAAGTATCTCTGTGATTTGTGCCAGGTCAACGTTTTTTTCTGGGTATTTTGGTTTCTTTCACCATTAAAACTGGCCGCCATGATATAACAGAAATGTTGTTGAAAGGGACGTTAAATACCTACAACTTAAACTAACCTAACTTACCATACATGTACATGTAGGTAAATGTGTGAATGAGTGAGTGATGGTTGCTCAATACCAAATAAGCAATTATTCAGTTACCGTAAATGGTCTTCTATTAACCGTATTGGTGAATAATCAGCATCCCCTTTTGCTCCCAAAATCTCAGGAGAAAACAACTAATTCAGGTATATAACCCACATCAACTTTTAACCTGTTCCGTTTGGAGTACAAATGCGTGAATAAAGCTTAAAATCTGACAAGGAAAATGTGTAATGCAATGTATTTGCTTATTCTCTGCAGAGTGGAGCGACATGTCTACACGCGGACCGTTGTTTCTGTGATTTAGCACTATAAAGATCAAATTAAGCATGTTGGTCTTAGTGGTCTAGTACAAAACAGACATCATCATGATTTCATTAAGCATGGCAAGAACAAGTTATATCCAGGTCTGTGGTTTTCTCAGAGTACTCTGGTTTTCTCCACCAATAAAATAGACCGCCATGATATAACTGAGATATTGTTGAATGTGGTGTTAAACATCCTAATCTTAATCCAAAACTGGATTTAATCAAGTATATTTGCCTTGAAATTTACATTTAATATTTTTTTATTTTTAGAAAAAAGACTGAACAAAGTAAAAGGAAAACAATCAAAAGAACCAACTGCCAAAGACATGATATCAGCACTCGGGAAGGTAAAAGAAGATCAAATGCATCATTTAATGGCCAGTCCACAAGTCTCTGTACCATGTGATCAATGTCTAGAAGATTCTGTTGTAAACAAAACTCATTCCGGGAAACAACAAAACATGGAAGAAATAGTGGCAATAATTTATCAAGATGCCTTGTCTAAAGAAAAGGATGAAAATGATGATGAAAAGGGATAGCGTAGCATTATATTGTTATTATTCTCAAATTAATGTATAAACTATACATTTGTTAATTACTTGTACATGTATATTGAATTTTTGTTTTCTTTAATAAAGAAAATTAAATTTCATTTTTTTCCAATGAATTGGTTATATTTCTGAAAAAGAATATCAAAATGGTAATTGAGACCATCCACTTTGTGGCCGGTATTGAAACAACTTCCGGCTCATGGCGAGGTGTACTCAATATAACATTATGTGATAAATATGTCAGTGACTTGTGACAGGTCGGTGGTTTTCTACAGGTACTCCGGTTTCTTCCGTCAATAAAACCTACCGCCACGATATAAATGAAATACTGTTACAAGTGTCCTTAAACACCATAACCCTAACTCCCTGAAACAGAACTATTCAGCCATACATCTTTATTCATTTCACTATCTTTACATCAAGTAAATAAATATATCTGTGTTTTTTTCCATTGTGTGATGACTTTTTGATATTTCAGACATATTCTCAAGAATGCCAATATTGGCATTGTACAACATCTTCAAGCTCAGTCTTTTTCTTTATATATTTTCTCCATTTCTTTTGCAAAGGCTTTATCTTAGACCAAATTTATATGCTGTTGTCTGTAAATATGTTTCTCCTGCTTTCAGTACTGTAGAGGGGAATTGGCTCTGATGAAGACAAAAAAATGGTAGCAATATTAAATTAAAATTAAAGTTTTTAACTGGTATTGTATGGCTAAAACAAAAATTTTATGATAAAATAAATGAAAATAAAATCTTGAAATGTTCATTTTGTGGCAAATGGCATGTAAAAAATGAACATTATTTAAATTTATTTTTATTATGATCATCAATAAATATCACATCAATTTTAAAATAGGTATTTGCAGGAAATTTTAATTATTTTGTGAATGTGACTGTGCAAAGGATCTATTTGTTCATGATTTTAATTGGTTTTGTCTTTCATGTTAATTGTTGATATTTCTATCTTATAACCGCATCCGTGGTGTAATGGTTAGTGTGCTCGCCTCGAGTGCAGTTAATCATAGGTTCAAGCCACGGTCAGGTCAAACCAATGAATATAAAATTGGTATTTGTTGCTTCCCCGCTAAGCAACGCAGCATTAAGGAGAAAAAGCAAAGACTGATTGGCTCATAATCAGGCTAATGTGTACGAGTGGAACTACATGTCTATCCGCGGACTGTTGCTTCAGTGATCTAGTACTATAATAATATAATAAGGGTGTTGGTCTAGTATAAAGCAGATCTCATCATCATCTCATTGAATATAACTTATTCTCACCATGATATAGCTGAAATATTGCTGAGGTGACATTAAGCTACATGTCAATCAATCTACTTACATTGTGAGGGCTGTCTGGATAGTGTTGAGCTTCAAAACAGAATCCATTAAATTTATCATAATGGGTCCCTCCTTTCCCTGTTTCATTCAAATAAAATCCAGTGTAGAATTGGATACCAGGTTCAGTACTATAAACTTCTAGCTGCCGACCACTAGCTATGTCATATATTCTAAAACAAAAAAATCAAATTTAAAATAAGGACATGAAGTTCAGGGCTTTCAAAATTTTTAAAGTAGGTGCCTACAATGACTTAAAGTAGGCGGGTACATGTATTTGTGTGTTTTGCTTACCGGTATGTAAAAAAACAGTCAAAGTAGGAGGCTCAAGACCTTTAATAGCAGGTGGAATATAGCCGGCTTCCACCTACTTTTGAAAGCCCTGGAAGTTAGGGACCAACCATTTAACATTTAGAGGGTAGGGCTATGTTTTCCCTCCCAAGCCTGTCACATGAAACAAAATCGGATTTCTTTTTCAAATTCTATCAAAATCTCTCAATGAAAACTGCAGGTCAGATAATTTTTTTTTTGCATCTTTTATGTCAATTTGGCAACAGGATATCTAAAAATAAAAGATGAAAAACATAGCCCCTCCCACCACCACCTACCCCCCCCAAAAAAAAAAAGAAGAAAGAAAACGAAAAGTTAAATAGTCATTCCCTTTGTTTGCACATGTATATGTAATCTCAATAGATGGCATGACAAAATAGAACAGCATGAACAAATATAACCTATAATTTAAAAACATGGAGAGTTGTGAAAATTAAAATTTATAACCGGGGGTACTTTCATTTGCCATATTAAACATGTTTTAAATAAGTCCATTCCATTCAACAACAAGTTCAAAATTATTTGCATGGTCGAGTTTACAAGTATACATTAATTAGAACACTATATGGCTGTTTTGTATTTGTCATTTTGTTGTGATGTCAGGCATAATGATGACAGTATTTGTAATAACTTTCTGATAGTCATGAATAAAACATATAATATTGGCTTATTAAGAGGCTATAGTTATGCTCATCTTATAAAGGATTAATTGAGATGAACAGCAATGAATGAAATTGTTGTTCCTTAAATAAACCACATCAGAGGTGCAATGATTAGCATGCTCTCCACACGAGTGATAGATCATAGGCCGAGCCCCTGTCTGATCAAAACAAAAAACTACAAAATTTGTATTTGCTGTTTCTACGCTAAGCAGGCAACTTTAAGGTATAAGAGCAAATCTGGTTGGCTCGGACTCGGGATAATGTGTCCGAGAAGAGCGACATGTCTACCTGCAGACTTGTTTCAGTGAGCTAGCATGATAAAGATCCAATTAAGCGTGTTGGTCTAGTACAAAGCAGACATCATCGTAATTTCATTGAAATGTCACATGTTCTCACCATGATATGGCTGAAAAATTGCTTCATTTGGCATTAAACAACAATCACTCTCACTGTTGATTTTTGTATGAGGTTTATATCGATTCTCTTTCACATTCACTAATATACATATTTTCGGTTTAATAATTTGATTAAAGCACTCATGTTAAAACTACATTTGCTCTGATCTCAATTCCCAAACCCAAGGAGATGTTCCTTGAATTACGTGGTACTCACCTGGCACGTAATTTTTTCCATCCAGCATCACTAAAACAGAAACAATGGTCAAATCCAACATTTCCGGGAACCAATGAGATCACATCCTTTAATTTCTTTGGTTGCTTGAGATTCATGACTGTTCCTTCAACTGTAACTGGGTCACCTGAAAGTTTATAAAAAAAAATAGTGTGTACTGTATATGAACATTGCTCACAAATGTAAATGTTTGTTTGATGGTGTTTAATGCCACTTTCAACAATATTTCAGTTGTATCGTAGCGGTCAGTTTTGTTAGAGGAGGAAACCGGAGACCCGGAGAAAACCACAGAAATGTCGCAAGTCACTGACAAACTTTATCACATAATGTTGTACACCTCGCCTTGATCGAGATTCGAACTCACAACATCAGTGGTGATAGGCACTGATTGCATAGGTAGTTGTAAATCCAACTACCATACGATCACGGCCACAACGGCCCCTCCATCTCTCTTGATAATTGCTTGAAGTACCGGTACAAATGTAAATGTACTAAACATGCAATAAAAATATTGCAGTTATTTTTAGTCCAAAATTCTGTTTCATTATAAAAACATTTTCACTAGAACATACACAAAATATAATTTTTATTACCTTCTTAAACATGTTTTACTATGAATGGAAATGGTCACCATTTTAACAAAATACTAACCCGGGATCCCAGTAGATATTATGTACTATGTGGATAACAATTAAAAGTCCTTAATACAACATTGGACTTTAGATTCTGATGGCCTATTGTCCTCTACTTATAATCTATATACATTACCTGTAGGAATGGATACATCATTTATTGGGAGATATTTGTCAGCATATAATTCTACAGTGTGCTCCAATACATCACCAGTCCCCTGATAAAACAAAACTATATTTAAAATCAGGTATTTGTCAATTTATTGTGGGGTGGTATTTATGATATAATTCTAACATGACCTCATTCTTTTGCTTTGTTAACAAACGAGTGAGTTATCCATTCAGTATAATCTCATTAGCACATGCACTGGTGAATGTGACTGACTTTTCCATTGGCAACATAAATTGTAACCCGAATAATGCCGATAGAAGGCGCAGTATTATTCGAGTTACATAAATTGTGTGCGACATTTTCCGCAAGCGTAAATATAAATTACCGTCTTCCAATCAAAGTATACTACTGTATTTGTACTCTTAGATATATCAGAATCGAAATAAATCATGGAAGCCAGAATGTTTTTTGGGTTTTAACATGGATTGGCAGATATTAGTAAATTGTATCCCCCGCTTCTGGCTCGGGATAAAATACTAATATTCGCCAAGCCATGTTAAAACTCCCAATACATTCTGGCTTGCATGATTTATTTCTTAAGTATACACAATACTTACCAATTTTCTGTCTCCTATGAGTAATTTGTATTTAATTTCCAGTGCTAATATTATGACAATCCATTTTTATTGGATCATCTTTTATATATGTAATAAATATGAAAATGACTTGTCATATGATATACACTGTATCAAGATAATATCTTGGACTGTTTTTATTTTAGTTTTTGTTTAATAGCTATGAAATTCAAATCCATGCCCCAGAAATTAGAGACAACCAACAAAAAGTGTTACATGAAATCTTCTCTGGGTATCTGTTTTCTTATTTAAAAGTATTTTATATCATGACTTTTTATTTCAGTGTGCAATTATTTTAATGACATTGTTCTTTTTTTATTTCAGTGTGTAATTATTTTAATGACATTGTTCATTTTTTTATTTCAGTGTGTAATTATTTTAATGACATTGTTAATTTTTTTTTTTTTCAGTGTGTAATTATTTTAATGACATTGTTCATTTTTTATTTCAATGTGTAATTATTTTAATGACATTGTTCATTTTTTTTTATTTCAGTGTATTTTTGAAATGTATATCTTTAAATTTGCTGTGTATAATTTTAATTTGGAGATAATGGTATGGTGAAATTTAAAAATATTATATGTGACCCTTATTTATCTTTATTTCTCAATAAACCATAAGTATGTATAGAGAAGTACATATTAAATAGTATTTACATATACAGTAGATAAACAGTGGTTGGTATGTTTCGGCGCCATTGAAAATATCCTTTTCTATTACCCTTTATAAATTTGCATAATTTGATGAGCTCAGCTGTTTTTTTTTAGCTTCAATCACAGGCACTTGTGGCGCAGTATTACTTTTTTTTTTTAAACTATCTGTTTACTTATTTATTTTCAATAAAAATGTCTTTATTTAAAAAGAAAAGGGAAAAGGGGTGATTTTTTTTATTGAAAAGGAATATGTAAACAATGTTAAAGGAAAAAAAAAAGGGGGGGGGGTAATTCCATGCCACCAGAGCCTGTGACTTTAAAGAATTATTTTTAGTTTTACTATTCCATTGCAGTATATTAAATAGTAATTATGGCATGATCTAGCTGGGAGTAACAAAACAGGATATAGTTACAACATTACCTGGCCGGCCAGATTAAAATATGCATGGTTTGTGAGATTAATGACAGTGGTCTTTGTAGTTGTGGCTGTATAATGGATTATTAATTCATTTTCTTCTGTCAACATATATGTGACAACAACAGTGACTTCTCCAGGATAACCTTCCTCCATATCAGCACTGACATACTTCATGGCTAGTATACCATCATCTTCTGAAGCTTCCCATACTTTCTATTAAAAAAAAAAGAGTTCTATGTTTCAACAATGTGATCAGATAGCATCTTCACAAGGGCTACGATCCACCTAGGCCTCCTCTCCTCTTCTGAACAGGAGGGAATGTGGATCGAAACTCTTGTCTAGCGAAGATGGGATTATGGTGTTTAATGCCACTTTCAACAATATTTCAGCTATATTTTGGCAGTTAGTTTTATTGGTGAAGAAAACCGGAGTACCATGAGAAAACCACCGACCTGCCGCAAGTCACTGACAAACTTTATCACATAATATTTTTGTATCAAACGCACCTTGTCATGAGTGGGATTCGAATTGACAACGTTAGTGGTGATGGGCACTTATTGCATACGTAGTTGTTAATCCAACTATCATTCGATGACGACCACAACGGCCTCTAGCGAAGATGGTCATTAGAGCTTATGATGTATGTATATTATGTATGGACTCTAAATAATAAAACTTTGAATTGAATTGAAATAAGTCAGTAGACAAAATGTGGTTGCATATTTACACACAAATTCAGGCACTATTTGTTTTCAATTTCTTTTTACATTAGGACCAGTTCACAAGTGATGTTGATATCAGTTGACATCACAACAGACAGATGTTGACTTTTGACATTCTGAACAAGTTATATTTTATTGGCAGTCAGTTGTCATTTTTTTTTATTGGATGACAGCTGGTAGTTATCAAATATGACAACATATAGCATACAATTAAATTCACTTAGGTTGTAATGCCATCATCGCCAGTAACACACACCGCTGATGTTATTGGAGAGTGTCTGAGTGTGGTTAGCCGTGGGATACAACTGCTGGGGTAATGCATGCACATACCTTATCAAATCCAAATTTTCCACCATGTAAAGAATTTGGTCCATTATTTACTTCCAGATTATATGTCTTGCCTTCCAATTCAAAAGTTCCATTTGCTATTCTGTTTGCATATCTACCAATTATTGCGCCAAAATATGGACCGTTTGTACTATACCCTAAAATACAAAAAAAATGTTGTTTGATATGCCACATAAACTGATGTAATTTACCAATAGTCATCATGTATTTCTTTAACTTGTGGTTAAAGTTGAAAAAACAAGCAAAATTAAGAAAAAGACTGGGACTTCAACATCACTTGTAACCTGGGAGTAATAAAAGTGTTTTATTCCTCCCAGCTGTAACAGTTTTCGAAAATTTCCCAAATCCCAATTTTGCTATTAATATACCATAACGTTAACAGTGTCCCAGACATCATATTATACAAGGTATACTTTGGGACATTTTATAACATTGTTTGTTACAGATAGGCCAAATGTTGAGGACGATTTTTCAACCTAAATATGGCGGTCCTAAAGTTAAAACAATTCGTTATTATGTTTAATGATTTCGAATTTTAAAAATTATTTTAAAATACAGAACGACACACACACATATATGTCTCCCGTTACTGTTAAGCTATCTCTTTGTAAGACAATTGCATGTATAGAAGTTAAATGTGGGGCAACATTTTGGCATTGTACCTCTCGGAAACGATATGTGTTAGGTCGCCATTTTTATGTTATTTTATTATTTACACATCTTTAGTATAAATGCGACTAGAATATTAGTACTGGACTGCACTGGTTAGTACAATTCCAAAAACAAAATATATGTCAGCGTATGCTATCAGACGGTTCAAATGGATCACAACTGTCATTGCTAGTTCGATTAGCAGTATTCGAATACAGATTTGGCAGTCGTCGCTAGCTATTCGTCGGGCTAACCATGTGTATATTATTTGAATAATTATTATTTTGTTTTTGAAAACTTGAGACATCAGATATAAACCACATTGGCTTCCACGAGAAGCGGTGCTTCCTCCTTGGTCCACTTGAACATAGTCGGTGCACTGCCGCTGTGAGAATGCTCTCACAAAATTTGCATCAAAGGAAATTAAGCAAAGCTACCACAAATATCATACAGTACCTGCCAAGGTGTCGTATCCCAGAGTAATGTCGTCTACTTGTCCATTTTTGTCTGGTATATAGATGTTTGTGATGATTCCACCTAAATTGATGATCTGTACCTTGATATTATTTTTATTTTCAAGGGTATATCTAAAAATAATAAGATGACATATCAAATTCTTATTCTAATTCAAATTCAAAATTTTAATGCCATTAATCGAATACAAACAAGGGCAACGCAAAGCGTGGCGTATCCCCTCGCCTAAAAATTTGACCCAATGACCTTGACCTTTGACCTTGAAAATCAATAGGGTTCCAGATTCTCTTAAGGACTAAGTTTGTACCAAGTTTGGTCAAAATCTATTGAAGGATGTTGATTCTAGGGTGTTCACAAGGATGTTGGAAGGACGGACGGTAGCGTTAAAAGTACTATATCCCTTCGCAACTTCGTTGGCGAGGGGATAATAAAGACCACTTCAAGCAAGAAAATGTCAATACAAATTTATATTGTTCATGGGTTTCTCTGTCCTCAGTTCTAATTACTTCTAAGTAAAGGAACCTATTTTTCTTATTTATCATACTCATTGTACAGAACTGGGTTTGGAACATAACAGCGCGGAAAGCAAGTTAGTAAAATAAACGAGACATTCAAAAATTTTAAAATGAAAATTTGGAAACAAAAATTACAGAGAACTTATCAGAAAACAACGAGCAACATACAATATATAATATGATAATTCACATCAAATGAGAAAAACACCCGTTGTTTTAACGGCAATAACTGCTAGAAACATTGCACTCGTCACAACTGCCGATTCCGTACACATCGTTGGTAACCCACAGATGATCACGCTCCGATTACTTGAGTTAAAGGTATTTCCGCTATTCTGGACATCATATATGTCTTCGGACGAGTATTCTAATGTGAATTTTAATAAACGTTTAAGTAGATGATTTAAGGTGGCTAAAATTTGATGATTTCCCAACCAGAACTCATTTTACAATTTTATCACAATTTGATAATTTCAAAGCCGTGATATATTTGAAGACTGACAGTTACATGTTCGATTATGTATTTGTTTTAAATTTTATTAACTTACTTGAAAACTTCTTTACCGCCATGCTCTCCAAATAGTTCTTTTGAAATGCTAGTCATTTCTCTCTCACTCTCTAAATACGTATTAACTTACTTGTAAACCTCTTTACCGCCATGCTTTCCAAATAGTTCTTTTGAAATGCTAATCATTTTTCTTTCATTCTCTAAATAATAAATAGTAATAAAAACCAAAAGCACTATAATGTAACTGTATGGCTAACCTAAATGAAACGGGATTAAAATTGATTAATCAAGATATTCGTTGTAATTATATCTTTAGCACAGTTTAACGTCGGTTTCATAATATATACAGACAAGAAAAAGCATAATTTTTTTAGAAAAACGTTGGTAATCATTGATTTTTGATCAGCATAAAAGACAAAATCTTTGATAATATACACATAGATTGTGTCTTTTACTAGATTTTATATCAATAAAAAATTTGAATTTGAATTTATGCTGATATATATAACCAAGGTGTTTATATAGGGTACACCTAGTAGGAGGACTGTGGGAGCGTAACCTTCAAAGGCCCCACAGATTCGAGGAATTACAACAATTACTAGTACATGTATTCTTATAAATTACATGCTGACTGATTAACATAATGTTTGTTTCTTTGGGGTTTTTTTTTGGGGGGGGGGGGTCGACAACCATCATGCCCCCTACTATATAATTATATTTGTGCATGTTTCCATTGAATTGAACTACGTGTATATTCTCCCTTTGTAAATCTATATTAAACAGCGGAGACAACTTGATTTTCTTATCAGTAAAAAGACTCAAATAAAGGGCCGTCAATATTGAAATTGTAGTCCACATCAAAAATAAAGACAACAAATTTGACTATTCATGGAATATTCCTACAAAGTATCCTCTAATAAGAGGACAGATGTATGTGGTTGTGATCGATAGCTTGGATTTTCGACTCCAAATAGTTTGATTGAATCAAGTATGAACAGTCATGCGAGCTTGGTTTTTCATCTTGTCCAGTGAGACCGCATCGGTGGTGTAATTGTTAGCTTACTCGCCTCGAGTACGGTAGATCGTGGGTTCGAGCCCCGGTCTGGTGAAACCAAAGACTATAAAATTGCTATTTGTTTGCTTCTCCACTAAGCACATAGCATTAAGACTAAAGAGCAAAGATTGATTCAATGTCTCGGAATCAGGTTAATGTGTTGGAGTGAGTGGCGCCACGTGTCTATCCGCGGACTGTTGTTTCAGTGGGCTAGCAATATAAAAATCCAACTATAAAACGAACCTCATCTTCATCTCATTGAAAATTAACTTGTTCTCGTCATGATACAGCTGAAAATTTGCTGAGATGGTTGGTTGTGAATTTATACATCCCGCACAACCGACGGAAGCCCCTTCAAGCCGAAGAAGCTCTCAGTCCCATTTCTATACCCGGGGGTTGGCCCCTTTTAGAGGACTAGCGCCTCTAGGACGGAGTAACCTGGTGCCTATTCTACCCCCGGCACACCATGAAGATCATGATGATGACAGGGAGTCGTCGTGGCCGTGATCGTATGGTAGTTGGATTTACAACTACATATGCTGCAGCGCCTATCACCACTGATGTTGTGGGTTCCAATCTCGATCAGGGCGAGGTGTACAACATTATCTGATAAAGTTTGTCAGTGACTTGCGATAGGTCGGTGGTTTTCTCCGGGTCCTCCGGTTTCCTCCACCAATAAAACTTACCTCCACGATATATAAGTCATAAGTCATAAGTTTATTGGTTCACCAATCAAGGGCCCACAGGGGGCATATACAATATGAGCATATTAAGATATAATTGTTTTACAACATAAACAAAAAACAGCAATAATGTTTTACCACTAGTTTAGAGCCAAGTTCTAAACTGGTGTGTATTGATCCCTGTAACAATTGATCATGTGGAGGAGATACAATGCATCTTAAAATAAAGAATTAGTATGACTACTTGAAGCACCAAGGGTCCATGCCATTAGGATGAACTTATGGGCCACGCCAATTTTGTGACTATACAATGTTATGTAGTAACAGTATCAAAAAGCCAACAATAAAAAATATTGATTGCAAAATATATTAAGATTCGTTCATTTCATAGGGTGACCATCAAACAGGGAGAACCAAGGGACGGTGCCAGTTAATAACTGAACTATTGTTGAAAGTGACGTCAAATAACATCAAACAAACAAACAAACATGATAATGACATAACTCGTCTAATCAAGACAATGACGAGGTGTACTCGTTACAATCTTATACGGGAAAGTGTGTCGCCGGCTTCTTGAAGGTCGGGTTTTTGCCGGACACATCAGTTTCCTTCGCCAATAATTGTAATGGTCATGATGTAAGACTCTTTATGTTTCCAATCGTTTACTTTTACCGTATTCATTAGATTTTTCTTCTTTGCCTTATTTTTTCATTTGTAAACGCGTTTCCTACTATTAAAAAATCGTTAAAAATAAAGGACTGGAAAAGTAATCGTATATCGTAAGACTAGATATAACAGTGAGATATCATTGAAGGTGACTGTAAACTACTAAATGTATTTAAACCAAAAACATATTGAATTGAATCAAAGGTATTACCGCAATAAAAAAATTGTTGAACCGCAACATTTGTAACACTTGTATTTTATCTAAAAAAGATAAAATGCTATTTGTGTGGGTTGATGGCGTTCTGAAAAATGGTGGGTGTTATACATAAAAGGGACCAGTGTTACTGAGTGTGCCTAAAGGTTACCATGTAACGGGATCGTGAAATACACCGCAACTGGTCGATGGTCACGTCGAGAGCACATTAAAA
>MJUT01036687.1:84489-132624 GCA_002080005.1 Gigantidas platifrons | reverse complement strand
TTTTATCACTTTTTTTTTCTTTCATTTTTACAATTTTTATTAGTTTTTGTCAGAATTTATGACTTCTTGTCGATTTTTAGTACTTCTTGTCGCTTCTTGACGCTTCTTGTCGCTTCTTGTTTCTAATTAGTGAGACCCTTAGTTTAAGTTGCTGGTGTGTCATACATTGAACAGATGCAAGGTAGCTTAATTCATGAAAAATCATGACTTCTATCCCATGCAATGAAGGAATTATGCTGACTACGAGTCAACTAGTCTTTGCCTTTATTCTTTCACGCCATATAAATTTTATATTAATCCATTTCTGGGATAAATCTATCTAATTAAATAGATTTCCTCGCCTATATCCACCCCCCTTTTTTCGTTCAAAAATACTAATTACCAAGAATCTATCAAAACATGGTAAAAGGGGAATAACTGGAATAGTATTTTTAATGTATTTTTAAGGTAGCTAATTTTCATGGCTATCATTTGGAATACCTTTGTGGTTTACGAAAATCTCGTTCCGAACGTCAAAAAGTAGCTAATAATTATAGGACACCCCGTTGTATATTGTGGGGTACTAAATTAACTGTCGAAATCACAAAAGTTCGCAAATCAAAAATCCTGGAAAGCTGAATTTATAAATAAAATGCGTCTTATTGTACGGGTAGGTGATAGTATTGAGAAAATTAATATTTAAAAAAAAATCATTAAGATTGATACGTTAGACTATATAGCCTAACGTATCAATCTTAATGATTATATAATAGTATAGAACTACAAACTCAAAATACGTTTTAAGTTGGTTTTTTTAGTAATTTTTACTTGAAGTTGAACTTTTGAAGTTAAAAAAAATGTTTCAGAACTTGATATTCAGTAATCCCTTTTGGGATTCGAAGCCAGAGTTGTTTTCTGATATTGCCTGCCTCCGAGTTAAGTTATTTTCTTACAAATTCGTAATTAATATTAGTTGGGTGTAATATACATTTTTGTAACAGAGGGTGACACAATTCTTACATCTCTGAGTGAACAGTGACGTTCATTCAGAAAAAAAAATAGACATACTAGTTTCATACACAGGCATTTGACCGATGGACCTTAATTTTGTGTTTGCCACGAGGGTACGTATTTTCAGGGCTAGTAACGATGTAGGGCCTCTATTTAATTGTGGATCCTGGGTCCACACGAATACTAGAAAATACACAAGGTAAGAAACAAAATCACTGAAAATGGCGGTGTACTGCTAAATTTCTTATTATTGTCGATTTCCCTGATTTCTGAAAAATAAATGGATGGAATGCACTAACCTTGTGGACCCCCATCAGCTGTTGTGCCACTGGTTTACTCTCATATTCGTACTAATTTGCATATATACCCCCGACTATATGTTCCCAAGACAGATTGTCAATGAACACGGAGATCAACCACTTATTTTCTATTACGCGGCACGCAATTGGTCAAGGCAAATTTCCGGAAAAGAATTGACCAATCGCGTGCCGCGTAACAGAAAATAAGTCTACCTCCGGGTTTGTGGACAATTGTGTTTCTTACCTTGAGTATTTTTCTAGTATTCGTGTGGACCCAGGACCCACAATTAAATAGAGGCCCTACATCGTTACTAGTCCTGAAAATACGTACCACCGTGTCAAACACGGGAAAATTAAGGTCCATCGGTCAAATGCCTGTGGTTTCATATTTTTTTTATTAAGCATAAGACAAATACATGGAATCCGAATGGACCCTTTATCAACCACTCTCTTGCAGTCTTGGTCAAATGTCTCGCCTGTTGCAAAGGTCACTGAATGTAATGCATGCATGTACTGTAGGTATTGCTTTTCTGGCTGTGTCAAGTCTTTCAAAAGTCTGCTAATAAAAATGGATGTGAAATGAAAACTACTTATTTTTACTTTACTGTGTTGCTTCAAAATAAAATGATATGTTAGATTGAATCTGGTACAGCTTAAATTCAACATCTCACAATGACATTTCCTTCATTTGAGTCATTTTGAATGTAGGTGTTTTTTATTTGTGTTTCTACAGGGATTTAACATGGTCTATTTGACCGTTTTTTACAAGAATTGTAACCTGGGTGTGTTTGATCGAATGTCCTTGGAATTCTTAATATCAACTAGCAAGTAAAACAAAAACATAAGTAGATGACGTAAGACAACTGTCATTAATTCCAAGCTAATTTAAACCAAGCTAGGCTAGAATGGTCCTTTGGTTGTCTCCTTTTAAATTTGTATCGGACAGATAACAACCCCTGACTGCCATCCAAGATTGTTGTTAATTAAAGGGGCATTATCTGCCAAATCGTAAATTTTTGTTACCCATAAAAACTATCAGATATGATTGATGCCTTAATAAAATGTGTTTCTGCAACTTATAAATGTTATGAAATGTACGTGCATCGGGGAAAAAACGTGTAACTGCTCATGTTTTAAGATCGATCAAGAAATGGACATCATCTTATTAATTATCGACATTGTTTATGGAGTTTGTCGAATCGTCATTAAATCAGTACAACAGTGCACTAATTTCTTATTTTTTGTGAATCTGCTTTTAATCAGTGTTAATTACGGACAAAGAACCATGCAAGTTGGCATTTAATAAGCGCAAAATACAAATTATTCGTTTTTACCTGTCACTAGTAAGGTCAATTGCATACGGAAAAAGCGAGGTCAAATTATTTGCTTGCAAGTAAATAAGTAATTGATGGTAATTTTTGTTCTCAAAAGGCGGAAAGTGGTTCAATAAGCTGTTTAATGTGAAATACAAAAATGTATTTACCTTTATTTCATCATTTTAAAGCTATTTACCAATTTCCAAAACATACAATTTTTTTGGTCAGAATCGTAGCTAATGTCCCTTTAAATGGTCAATGCAATGCTGATATATTTTAAATTAAAATGAACTGTAATCTTAAAGGAAGGTTTAAGCTAATGAGTTGTTGAGCATACATGTATTTCAAGTTTTTCAATGAAATTTGTAATTTGATGATAAATAATATTATATTTTGACAAAAACTGAGAATTGTCTCTGAAGAAACCACTTGGTCTATTTGAATCAAACATGGCACAAGTCATCCTTATTTTAGAGTATGTAGTTTTAAATTTATAGCCAACGATCCTGCCATACCGGGGTTAAACACTTCAAATATACAAACCTTTTTCTATTTTAAAAGATTGAAGTGGCTGAAGCTTAAAATGTACATAATACAATTTTTTATACCATATGTTTGTTCATTGCCTTATATACATTTAGATTTAAATCAGGTACTTAATACCTGTTCTTGAGAGCCTGTAGTTGTTTTTGTTACTGCCTTTATCAGATGAATAGGGTACATGTACAAGTCTTTTAAGATGAGCATGATTTGTAGATTGATCATTATAGTCATAATTAAAAGAAAGAATTCTAATCATTTTTTTATCAAATCTGCTGTTACTTTTGGTTGCGTTTAGTATGTAATCAGCCTTTTATCGTTAGTGGCGGAGTACATGTATATAGTAAACACAAAAACTATCAGTCGCTTTTTATCTGATTACCTATTATCAGTACTTCAAATTTTAAGTGGTTAAGCTATAAGTGTTAATATGAACTAGATACTACATTTGTATACCTATTTTTGTATTTTTACTGTGTGACTAGGTTGTTTCAGTACAACATTAGTATATAAATAACTTTTTAAGCAGTGTAATTGAAGTACATTTGTACCAAGTACAAGCAGTAGGCATTGTAATTGAGGTAAATTTGTACCAAGTACAAGCAGTAGGCATTGTAATTTAGGTACATTTGTACCAACTACATGAAGTAGGCATTGTAATTGAGGTACATTTGTACCAACTACATGAAGTAGGCATTGTAATTGAGGTACATTTGTACCAACTACATGAAGTAGGCATTGTAATTGAGGTACATTTGTACCAAGAACATGAAGGAAGCATTGTAAGTGGAGTACATTTGTGCCAAGTACATGAAGTAAGCATTGTAATTGGGGTACATTTGTACCAAGTAAGGGGCTGTCGTGGTCGTGATCATATGGTAATTGGATTTATGACTACCTATGCAATCAGTGCCTATCACCACTAATGTTGTGAGTTCGAATTCCACTCAGGCGAGCTGTACTTGATACGACATTATGTGAAAAAGTTTGTCAGTAACTTGCAACAGGTTGGTGGTTTTCTCTGGGCAGTCCGGTTTCCTCCACCAATAAAACTGACCACCACAATATAGCTGAAATATTGTTGAATGTGACATTAAACACCATAACCCTAACCCACCATTAGTTACTATATGTGTATGGTAGTTTTATAAAGGAAGTTTTACAATATATAAGTATATTAGTGCAACTGTGCTTTAATTGATTTCGTAATAAAACTAAAGTCCAAGAAGACTTGAATAGAATTGAATTGTGGTGCAAGGATAATAATATGTTTATAAATTGTAATAAAACTAAATGTATGACAGTTGGAACAAAGCAAAAACTTGCATTTCAAAATGAAGAACTATTTTTGACAATTCATTCTGAACAATTACAACATTCCTCTTGTGAAAAATTACTTGGAATCAAAATTGACTCAAATTTAAATTGGAAAAATCAAATTGATCAAATCTGTTCTAAAATATCATCAAAAATCTACCTTCTTTCAAAAATTAAGAAATATTTAAATCTTGAATCAAGGCAACTTTTTTATTCGGGTTATATTTTGCCTTTAATTGTTTATTGCTGTGTTGTTTGGGGAAATTGTTCAAATGAGGGACTAAATCGCATTCTTAAATTGCAAAAAAGAACAGCAAGATTGATATTAGATCAAGATCCCATAGCACCATCTGAACCTCTGTTTAAACAACTTGGATGGATGAGTATTGAACAAAGAATCAAATACCATAAATATCTTCTTGTTTCAAAATGTCTAAAGAATGAAGCACCTGTATATTTAAAAAATAAAATCCAATACATGTCTGATAAAAATCTTTACTCTCTCCGAAATGTTGTAAGTGAAAAATTACAAATCACAAAGGCAAAAACTGAACTTTTTAAGAAAACTTTTACATACTCTGGACCAAAGCTATGGAATGAACTTCCGTTTTTGATACGGCAAGCTTCCTCTCATAATGCATTTAAAATAAAAGTTAAAAGTCTCATTTTAAATGATGATGTACCTTAAATTACCATTAAATATTTACTAAATCTTTTTGTGTATACTTTTTACAATGTATTGCTTCTTGTGTGTAACTTTTGTATAGTGTATTTTACAATGTATGTTGAAATATGTCAATGAGGGCCTCAGGGAAGATTAGTTATTAACTAACTGTGTAACCCTCTATAAATAAAGAATTTATTATTATTATTATTATTATTATAATAAGTTTCGCTCTAATTAAAAGACAAATTCTTATCTTGAAATTTAACCCAATTTGAAATAGATATGATCAAGTCACGTTATTTAGAACTTTCACATTAATGTACAGTCAAACATTAATCAGGTCATCATGTTCATTCTTAGAAATTAACATTAATTGGTACAATAAAAGAATATAGAAAATTTAAATAAAATAAGAAGAAATATTTCTATTAGCATTATTTTTTTTTTTGTTTTTTTTTGTAGGTCAATAATCATAGAAAATTTTAAGGACACAGAAAGAGTGTGTTTTTACTGTACAGTATATAATAATCCAGTTTAATATTGTTTTACGTTATTCATGATTTTGGATTGGTACTGAACGTACGTAAGTATATATGACAAATTCTATATGCTTATAACCAAAGAAGATATAATAACACTGAATGTATATCTACATTTATATATACAAAATGTATATATTGTATTTGTACCTCAGATTTTTAGCTGATCAACACATTACTTTCAATCACACCTATATTATACTATTAATTACACATCCTTGAAGATATTCTTTGAGGTATGGCTTTTTTACATGTAATTATTAAAAAAAAAAAAAGGATGTACATACAATTTTAAACTTTTGAATTTTTAAGTGTAAAAAAAACAATGTTAGTCTTGTTTTATGTTACTCGTAAACATATATATCCATGAATCTTTCTTCAACTTTGTTACATTAGATTTCAATTGGCAAACAATTGCTCCTTTCACTTGACATTCTATTGCATATTATTTTTAACTGGAGAACATTTCGGCCAATTATTCATTCCTTGACAAAATTTTCTGAAATTATATAATATTTGTCAATTTTTAAATATTAGCTTTTCAGTGTTTGAATTTTAAACCATGTTATGCTTCCTCGAGCCAGATATCAGGCAATAGAATTAGTAAAGAAATTTTAGATTTTTTCAATGATCACAAGACAGAAAGAAATTTTTTAAAAGAATATCACTGAAAAATTCCACAAATTTTGTTTAAAGACTGCATTGTGAAACATTATGTTTTCAATAGATCCACAATAAAATTCATTAACAAACCAATATTTTTGTCTATATTGCATTTGATAGGCCGTTGCAGTTGTGTCATGCTCCATATATATATATATTTATATATACTTTTAGATCGACGTGACAGGTCCGAAGTATAACATTGAAAAAGTCTCTCAGTGAGACAAACTTTTTTGTCATTTTAAAGCAGGAACTATTTGTTACTATTTGGTATATATATTGATTTTGTTTTCAGGTTCTCGTTTTGATGATGCTTACAGCTATGAGGAATATAATTCTGTTTGCTGTTTGCTTCACTGTCAGGTATGTAAATATTTTGATTACTAGCACATACATATACTGGAGTAGTAATACATGTTAGTATGTACCTCTGGTGAAAGTGAGTTAATTAAACCTTGTACTTTACAAAACATTATATTTATATTATTTTGATGCTCATGATGCTAGGCATTAGGTTTTACCATGTGTTCGTACTTTTCAATCTATCCTGTATTTGGTTTTCTCGCAGGGACGGTAAATTATATTCCATGATCAATAAATGTCACCATATTTGTCTAAATCCTGGATTCTTGATTTCGTAGCCATTTGTTATCTGGTTATCTGTATCAAATGTAAACCAAATCACAAATTTATATAAATTTCAGTCAAGCAGCCGATTGGGACATATTCACATTCACCCAGGAATGGCCGACTACAGTGTGTATCCAGGGAGAACAAGAGGTAAGATCAGTTTCAACGTTGATTTTGTCGTAGTTAAGTTATTGCCATTAAATCCTTTTGAAAAAAGACTAATTTGAGTGATATAATTATGTCTTCCTCACATAACCACACTCCTACCCCCTCCCCCCTCAACCCCCTTTCGAAGGGCCCGGGTGGCTCAATGAGTTAGGTAGTTGGATTACCTAACAACTCATACAAGCCTATTACCAATACGGCGTGGGTTCGCGCCTGCACTCGACTCGCAGCTGCAATTGATAAAGTTTACCAGTTGCTTGCCCATGGTCGGTGGTTCTCTCCGGGTACTCCGGCTTCTTCCACCACTAAGACTGGTCGCCATGATATAGCTGAAATATTGCTGAAAGTGGCGTTAAAGACAAAAAAATCAAAATCAATCAATCAATCAACCCCCTTTCGAGTTTACGTCCAGTCCTTTCATCCATAATGAAAGCTTGAACACACAACATTTTGAAACTTTTTAGGAATTTCTTTAATCTTTTCGTGCTTGCTTATTCTCATATTATTCTATAACTATTTTTTGAGGTACCAGTACATTGTATATGTGGTGTTTTTTATTTTATCATATTAGACATTTTGGATTTCAATAATTCAATATGGCAGCTCATTCAAAGTAGAACCCTTAGTTACAACATGTCAATAACAGATTTTACGATAAACAATACCTAAGGCCAAAAAAAAAATGTGTGTGTTTAGGGTTTCCCTACCTACCCTATTTTTTTGCTCTCAAAAATGCTTACTCTAACATTTTTATGAACATTTTGGCTTAAGCACTGTTAAACTTTAGATTTCTTCCCCATTAACTTAATGTAAAAATATTTTGAAAGAAAAAAAAAATTCCCTACCTACCTACCCTATTTTTTTTAGGGATGAAACCCTAAACACACATTTTTTTTTTTTTTTTTTGCCTAATGAAAACATGTCCAGTATTATGCAATAGTTGCATAAGAATTCTATAGTCTGAGATATATAATTGATTGATTGGTGTTTAATGCCAACTCTAGCAGTATTTCAGAGATATATGTTATAATTACTATTGTAACTATTTACAGTGTGGTATTAATTTACAAGAACAGTGTTTAATCATTACAGATGGGGACAAAAAAATCTTAAAATGTATAAAAACTTGACAAATAATAATTTCTGTAATTATAAAAATAATTGAAAATAGATAACTTCTGCAGTGTTAAGTGAATAATTTATTGTGATTTCCTGTTTATTTTTGCTGCAGCACCACAAATGTGTAATTCCAGATGGAGTCAGTACTTGGTCTATACATGGTTTATGGTTAGTATTATAAAAATCAAGCTTATGTTTTAGGAATTCCCCCATTTTCACAAAATGATTTTTTAACATTAGAATCGAAATGTAGCATGCATTTCCTATTTCATACAGGAACTATTTGTCGTTATTTCCAGTGTTAATACAGGCACTCTTCATCTAATTAAGTTGTATTGTTCTAAAGATCACAGATTATACATTTCTGATCAAACTTGTCACATAATATGTTTTAAGATTCTATATTAGTAAATTCTATTATAATAGATTTAAACAAAAAGTCATTTTTTGAATAATAAAAAAAGTATTCTATGCCTCATTATTTAATCTTAACTGGTGATAAATGTCACATGTTGCTTTTTGTAAGTAATTTAATATAAAATATTTCTGATAGATTTCCCTGGTCTAAAAAAAAAGTACTAGTAACATGTCACATTGTGACATTTACTGCCAGTGAATATTAAATCTGATGCATTGAATACATTTTTTATTCAAAATATAGAATAAAACAATTACTGTCTTTTGATTCTGTAAATGTGTGAATTAATTTACTTTTGAAAAAAAAAATGATATTCACTTTGCTCTTCCAGCTAGATGAATATAAATTTTTGTTCTTCAAAAGTTAATAATTGCACACATTTACCTCATCAAAAGACAGTAATTGTATAATATTCTATAGGTCCTATATTATCTTTCTAATAATACTTGTCATATAATATGCTTTATTATTTTATAGACCTCAGATTCCTCTTCCTGATAAAGCATGTCACATGTTAATCTTAATCCTCAACGAGGAACTAGCTTTTGTTCCTCAATTATTTATATAAATTTAAAGTTGTCTATATGATGGCACAGATCTATTGTTATCTGTATATAAGTAGTTTTCTATGCTTTTGTTTCCCTGATTCAATTACCCCTTTTGAAAAAAAACCCATATCAGGTGTATTATTGTAACACAGTAAAACCTATCTAAACCGAACATCCTTGGGACCTATGTTTGTGCTTGGAATAGACAGGTGTTTGCTAAATACAGGTTATTTTTACAAAATGTCCTACATTGGGGCTTTATTTCAAGTTCACTTTATACAGTATTTTGGTTTATACAGGGTTTAATTTATACAGGTTTCACTGTACATATACAGCAAACCTGTGTTAAGAGGTCACCTTTGGAACAAAGAAAAAGTGGCCTTATAAGACAGGTGACCTTTTAAATGAGGTTCAATTCATATGAAAGTTATATGACAGGACAAGAAAAATGTGACCTTTTAATACAGGTGACTGCTTAATAGAGGTGACCTTATGGGCAGGTTTAACTATATGTCATTTGCATTTTGATATGATAGTTCATAGGAGTTAAGAATTTGATTATTTCTTAAAACCATTAAAGGTCAATGAAATTCATTATAAATATTTCCTGCTTTTAACAATTAAATATAAAGGGATAAATTTAAGTTTGTTAAAAAAAATTTGATTGTTATTAATTTTTAAAGTAAAAAAATGTATATCAATGGCATGGGATTTACTCCTTACTGTTTAAGGGACAAATATGCTCAGAATTTGTCAATGATCTTGTTGTGATGTATGTGCAAGAATTAACACAATGTACCATGGATATAGACAAATTTAGGTGGTTTTTTTTTCAATTGAACATGATAGGAGGGTGTAACAAGATTCATTTATGATGCGACTTACATGCAATGTGTAATTACAACAGAACTTAACATGACTAACTTAAACATATATATCAATATCAAAGTTCAGGTATAGATGGAATTAGGAAGTATAAACCTTCTGGTGGAGGGAGGGGGGGGGGGTTAGAGTTTTGGTGTTTAATGTCACTTTCAACTATATTTCAGTTATATCGTGGTGGTCAGTTTTATTGGTGGATGAAATTGGAGAAAACCACCCACCTGCCTTTTTGTATTACATTCACTGAAAATAAAATAAAATGATGATTTTTTATGGTAAACTCTTCATTGTGTACAATTTGGCATATACATTTGTACATTTGTGTCTTGGAAACATTGACCACAATTTTGTAACACTAGTAATTTTTTGATTGAATGTCAATGATTATGACAGTGTTCGCCAAAAACTTTTTTAACCACTAGACATCTGGGCCAGTGACTTGCTAAAGTTACTAGACCGAAGCAGTGCACACTAGACCGAAGATATTTTTACCAGAAAAAGAAGAAACAAATTTTCATTGTTTAATTTTATACATGCATTTGGATGGTGTCTATTCTAAAGTTGTTACATCCTGTAACAAACTTCCGAGCCCCAGTTTTGTCCTTAAACTGTTTTTCGCAGTATGTACAATACATCATTTATGTTCGTGTAAATGATGGACAAGACCACAGTGTATGAATTTTCATAAATAGAGAAAAATAGTGAAAATTTAGATGTTGGTGTATTACAACTTGTCTCTTACACATGTATATATATATTATAATACCCCAACATCTAAATTTTCACTATTTTTCTCTATTTATGAAAATTCATTCGACTGTGATAAGACTAATGGCTCTTTGATTTTAGGATTGTAAATTTTGTAAATAACTTTATTGTGCAAACATCTTTTACTTTTTAATACCTAAAAGTAATAGCCTTTTAATACTAAGAGTAAATGAAAATATTCAATTGGTTCCAATATGTTTTTAGTTTTAAATCCTAAAAAAAATTTTTTACCGTGTGACACACGGGTGCTCCACAGTGGAGGAAACTTTGAAGAGAAGAAGTTCGTCGTAGCGTAGCCAAGGGTGATTGGTGGTCCAGTGGAGCTTAAAAGATCGTGATCTTTTCTGTTCATATTGTTTCTTTTAGCCTGTGACACCTCCTCTGGTGTTCTAGAGGGCTTTTTCAACTTCTTCCCCGGAATAGCACCGTCTTGCCACTTCCCAGACCATGTTGATTTATCGAAACCATAAACAACTAAAAACCATAATGACAGAGCACTATCCGTAGCGATTCATACTGGGGAAAATGGTAAAAAATATTTATTTTCTTTATTTTTACTCATAAAAAGTAAAAATTATATCTTGTTAAAGATTATTTTCACGTTTTAACATTTAACGATCAACAAATACCTTTGCAACACGACGACACGTTGTACTTAACTTTTCTGTCGATGGGATTTAGATGCATCTTACGACTGGTTGCCGAAATGAAAATGCCTAAGTACCCACGAATCGCTATATTTGAAGGTACCAGTTATTAGGTTAAGGTCATTTTTATGAGTAAACAAGTCGGTGACTATTTTTGTACGAAAATAAAAGAAAATTATCACATTAACGAGTCAAAATTTTCGTCGAGTCATTCAGAAAAGGTATTTAGCTACACTTGGTTACTTTCAAATTCACTAGACCAATCGGGCCACCAGCAACACCATACAACTAGACCGATATAATTTTTACTAGACGTGGGCTTCGGACTACCGCTTAACGTCGAACACTGTTATGATATATTTAGAATTAGAAAATATCAAAATTAGAATAAAGAATTGTTTACAATTATGTGCTCTGTGGTTCCTGGACAGAAACTGTTGTAAGAAAGGTAACAAATTTTATGGTAAATCCAGGTGTTGATGTCACCATGACATCATAAATAACTGAAAATAAGTTTAGGCAATCATGTGTTTTTTATTTCAATTTTAATTTAACCTTGTTTCAGAGGTATGTCCCATTAAATGAAAAAAAGTACCATTTGCAGATGATTTTTGGGATATTTATTGAATATATGTTGTATCTCTAAAAAATTTGGAAGTGCAGCTGTCTTTCAAAATTTGAATTATACTTTGTGAACCAAATTGTACACAAAATTTCAAATCTTATTTTGGAAAAAATATAGTTTTACATGAACAAAGGGTTTGATAAAATTGTAGCATTTAAAATTCTATGTATTTTTAAAAAAAAATTCATTCAGCTGGACTATTTTATTATTTTCATCCCTGAACACATGATTCTATATTTTTAACTACAATGTAAAATTAAGATGGTGGGGAAATCTTTTTTAATAAAAAATGTGAGTGGTTAAAAATGAAACATTCACATTTCTTTTAGGCCAACAAAAACTGGAACAGAAGGTCCACATGATTGTAGAAGTGTACCATTTAATCTAGATAATATCAAGGTATGTTATTAATATAACAATATACAATATTTTATTTCAATTTTTATTTAATCTCGTTTCAGAGGTATGTCTCATTAAATGAAAAAAGTACCATTTGCAGATGATGTTTGGGATATTTATTGAATATATATCATTCATTTTTTTGTATGATTGCAAAATGATGATAAAGTAAAAGGGCCTATTTCCTTGATTGATTAAGAACATTGACAACAAACCTAACACTACTGACGCAAGTTTGTTTCCCAATGCCCGCCTTAAGTGTTAAGGTTTCCATACACCTACCGAAGGACTGGGAGGGGGGTTTAGGAATTGTGCAGGATAAGTTAAGTTTTTGCTTTAATGCCTTTTACTATTGATTAGTTATGCCTCTTGGGAAATTTAACATTTAAATGTTCTTACACGAATTTTTTTTTCAGGCCCAAAAGTAATAAAATTTAGTTTGTTGGTTTTTGTGCTCCAACTTCAGTTTCCCTAGCCAGTTTTTATAATATTATAGCATGAATGAACTTGAATAAAAAAATGAGTCAAGTTTGAATTCAGAGTTTTGACTTGAATTTTTTTTAGGCAATTGAACTGGTTATTAAATTTAAAGTAATGTTTTGATATATTGTAAAAATTGACCTAGAATTGGAATGTGAAACTGATTGTTGATCATTTTGAAGATTATTACCAAACTGATTAGAAATACAAAATCTCAAAATAGGACAGGGGGTCAATATTCAGAACAACTTAGCGAATAAGGGGTCAACTCTCGATGGGGGGTTGTCAGAGTATAATACGGAAAGCCTGATCGTGGACAATAATGGGTAGCGTGTTTGGAGAATGCCACAGCTAAAGACCTCTTATGTAGCTTTCGTAAAAAAAAAATTGTAGATACATTGTAGACGTTACAAAAGACTAAATTTTTCTTCCCTACTCAACTCTCCATACTCCATTCAGTGGCAGTTAAAAAGTTGTTGATTCTGTATGGATTTTATATATTTATGAACTTGTTCTCTTCCTGAATATAACTGAAATTCTGCTCACTGAACATTAAAAAATAATCAATCAATCAATCAATCAATCAACTAATGTTTATGGTGATTTTATGATTGGTAAACGTTGCCTTTTAGTTTTTCAGTAACAAATCAAGACAGGTAATTGTTTTTTTTTAGATCATTTTTAAAATACATTTTTTGTTTGTTTTGTTTTTAGAATATCACATCAGAATTATCAAAGTTTTGGGCAAACATGTATGCTGACACAAGTGCTGATAGTTTCTGGTAAGAAGAAAGAAACCTCCATTTCAATTACTTTTCAGATGTACTTATTAAAGAACTGGAAAGTACATTTAATAATAGATGATACATATAATTCTAACATGACCTCACTCTTTCCCTTTGTTAAAAAAAACCAGAATTATTTCTTCGTATTATCTCATTAACACATGCGCCGATGAATGTGACTGACGTTTCCATTGGCAGCATAAATTGTGACCCGAATAATGCCGATAGAGAGTGCAGTATTATTCGAGTTACATAAATTGTGTGCGACATTTTCCGCAAGCATATGTATAAATTACCGTCTTCCAATCAAAAGTATACTACCGTATTTGTACTCTTAGACATATCAGAATCAAAATAAATCATGGAAGCCAGAATGTGTTTTGAGTTTTTACATGGATTGGTGGATATTAGTAAATTTTATTCCTCGCTTCTGTCTCGGGATAAAATACTAATATCCGCCAATCCATGTTAAAACTCCTAACACATTCTGGCTTCCATGATTTATTTCTTAAATAGATAGAAATGTAGGGTACATTTTTAGCAAACTAAGATTCATATCTTTTTTCCCATTTAAAAATCAAGTTTGAAATGGTCTACTTTAAGTTTCCCTTAAGCTTGAATTAGTGGTAAAGAGTTTAACCTCACCATATTATTGTTCATGTCCCAAGACAGGAGCTGGATTTCCAATGTCCTATCTTGTGGTCTTCTTCTAGAAATGTTATTGTGATGTCTTTCTGCTTCATGATGGGTAAATTTAATTAATCTCCCTGAAGCTGTATTATATCCTCTTAATACTGACAATGTTCTTGTCAAATTTGATAAAGATTTTACTCAACATGAGTTATTGGCCCTTTTGAAAATGTAAATATCTGAAGATAACTTTTAGAAGAAAAGTCTGCATTAATCTTTGTATGTACATGTATCTACAATACATCTAAAAAAAAGATTATTTTATCTGAAGAATGCAGTTTATATAAATATTTGTATAGTTTTGGCAAAATGACATGTTAGAATGTTCAAAAAATTATATTTTGCATAATGGTAGCAAAGATATGTATCAGTATGCAGTGTTTCAGCTAGACTTTGAAATCTTCACGACAATTGCCAGTTTTATAAACATTTCTTCAGGACATTCTTTAATAATTAAACTAATTTTTATAAAGTTCTTCAGGACAATTTGAGAAATAGGTGGGTAAATGTCCGGAGACCGGTGCTGAGCTGAATCACTGAGACTGAGTATGTAAATGACCAGTGTGAATTGTACAACATATACCCCTGACCTAATGTTAAACTTGTTGAAGGTGGTAAATATTTGCTTAAAGTAGAAATATTGTATTGATATTGTTTTCCAGGGAGCATGAATGGTCAAAGCACGGAACTTGTGCCATGGATTTACCTGCCACCTCCAATGAATATTTGTATTTTAGAAAAGCTCTAGATATTATGAAAACACTTGATGCAACTATGTAAGTCAATTAGTCTACTAAATTATTGGATTGATTGATTGGTGTTTAATGCCAACTTTAACAATATTTCAGCTATATCGTGGCGTGTTAAATATTGGATATTTCAGTGCTAATAACTACAAGATGCAGTGAAAATTTTAGTACTTGATTTTAATCATCAGTTTGATTGATTGATTGATTATTGCTTAACGTCCATCAAGCGGTATATATATTCAGGACGAAGATTTGATGATCCATGTATTGTAATATACATTCAAACCTGATTTAAGCAGCCACTGAAGGAAAATTCAAAAGTGGCTGCTTAAAAGAGGTGACCTTTAATTCAAGGTTCAAGTTTCTATAATGAGGAAAGTTAGCCATTACAATTTTTAATACCTATTAGCATGTGCAACTATTAAGGATATTGAAAAATATAATGTTTCCAGCTCTTGCCATGTTTTCGGTCAGATGAAACGTAATTCTCATAATCTTCCAGAATTTCCACCTTCCTCTTGTTAATAGTTTGTATCTGTGTCCTTGTCCTTCCAACGCCCATTATTTGTGTAATTTCTCCCAAACTTTTACCATTTTCCAAATGTTTTACAACTTCAAGTCGCTGTTCAAGCGTCAACACTTTTCGAGACATTTTGACAGATTAACACAATTATTTAAACAGACATGGATATAAAGACATAAAATTTACTCCCCTGTTCACTTACCTGTAAATTTTCACACCTCAAACTGTCAATAATTAGGTTGAAGTCCAAAATCAGTACCAATCAACTGCTAATTAACACAATTACCTTCGGGACATTTTAGCATTTACCAGCAAAATGTGTAATTGGCACAAGGGAGATAACTGTGATCACATGACATGACCGCTAAATTAAGGAAAAATATAATTTTGGGATCAAAATGGCTAACCGCGTTCCAGAGGTGACCGCTTATTTCAGTTAAATTTCTTCAGGAAAACCATCGGGGGATCTGAAAGTGGCTGGATAAGGAAGGTGACCGTTAGGGCAGGTTTGACTACTTTCGTTCATTTTAGCAATATATTGTCTTATAATAACATTTTAATACAAATAATGAAAGAAAGGCTCTTTTTTTGGTTTTTAATTTGTGTATTTTTAAGATATTTGTTCTGTCTTCCACTATTTTCTGCATCGGTGGTATAATGGTTATCATGCTCACCTTGAGTCAGTAAATCGTGGGTTAATGCCCCGATCTTGTCAAACCAAAGACTATGAAATTGGTATTCGTTGCTTCTCTGCTAAGCACACAATGTTAAGGAGAAAGAGCAAAGACTGGTTGGCTCAAAATCCGAATAATATGTCCGAGTGGAGCAACATGTCTTCCCTTGGACTGTTGTTTGAGCGAGCTAGCACTATAAAAATCCAACTCAGCATGTTGGTCTAGAACAAAGCAGACATCATCATCATTTCATTGAATGTAACTTATTCTCGCCATGATATAGCTGAAAAATTGCTCATTTGGCATTAAACAACAATCACTCACTTATGTATTATCAACTCGCTATCAAATACTGTCAATTAGTCAGTAAATATTTTCATTATGTACGTGATGTTTGATTTTCATTTTCTTATTAGACAAATCTTGGATGCAAAATGTATACAGACCAAGTTCAGTAATATTTAGAATTATATAGTTTAATTTTAGAAACAATATCTTAAATTGATATTTTTCAGGTTATTTCAAAAGTACAACATTGTACCAAGTGAAACCAAAGTATATAATGTAAGTGGAAATATGTAATGGATAGTGATATTTTATTTAGATCACTCTGTAGAAGTGTAAACTTCAGTATTATCAATTTTACCGCAGTACTAACCAGAAATTAATTGTGAGAGCACCCTATTGTACAGCAAGCCAGAAAGGTAGTACCAGGGTATCTAAATCTATTTTTATACAGCCGTCAAAGACGGGACATACTATGGTAAGGAGTTGTTGTGATCATGATCGTATGGTAGTTGGATTTATAACTACCTGTGCAATCAGTGCCTTTCACCACTAACTCAGGCGAGGTGTATTCGATACAATATTATGTGATAAAGTTTTGTCAGTGACTTGTGGCAAGGTCGGTGGTTTTCTCAGGGTACTTCCGGTATTCCTCCACCAATAAAACTGACCACCACGATATAACTGACATATTGTTGAAAGTGGCATTTATACAAGCCTATTATACAATTTGAACCAAACTGGGAAGGAATGGTCCTGGAAAAGATTATTCAAATTTATACAAAATAAAGATCACCCACCCCACGGAGATATCTCTAGACTGACCCCTGTAGGAGGAATGAGGTTCAATGTTCTCACAGACATCAACAGGGACATCATATTAAAAGCATTGATTTAAGGTCTAACTATAGTATTTCTTGTTAGTTTTGCTATTATTGCGATAAGTGAATTCATTTATGTGCATACAATGGTCATAGTGACTAAAACATTTATGGTTTAGGGTTCCAAAGTTTAAGATGTCCATGCAATGAAGAACATTGCACCTAAAGAATGACACTGCATTTGCATGAATTAGCAACGTGATATTCAGATTCATATTAGCGGTAATTGATATGAAGGTCACATGTGTGTATTACGATATACAAGTATTATATAATCACGTAGTTTGAAATCCTCTTTACTCTGTGAGTGATACAGGCTTGTTTGATAGGTGAATTCATTTATGTGCATACAATGGTCATAGTGACTAAAACATTTATGGTTTAGGGTTCCAAAGTTTAAGATGCCCATGCAATGATGAACATTGCACCTAAAGAATGACAATGCATTTGCATGAATTAGCAACATGATATTCAGATTCATATTAGCGGTAATTGATATGAAAGTCACATGTGTGTATTACGATATACAAGTATTATATAATCACGTAGTTTGAAATCCTCTTTACTCTGTGAGTGATACAGGCTTGTTTGAAACTTCAGATATTTTTCTAACAATGCATAAATTGATAATTATAACAATTGACAAAAATGAGGAAGTTTTATTTAATTCCTGATATTTTTTTTCTTACCAGGAAATCATTATATACATGTATACAAAAATGTATCAAGAGGTGTAAGATTAAAACTAATACATAAACTGTTTTTTAGGTTTTTTTTTTTATTTTTATTTTTTTATCATCGATGATATTAGTAGATTTTTCCCTTTCATGATTCATTACATATGATAATATCTGTTATCAAAAGACATACAGGTATATACTATCATTGATTTCTTTTACGAGAATGGATTTCTGAGAGTAATATAACATCGGAGGCAATGCCCGAGATATGAGATACGATGAGAAATCCATTTCAAGTAAAACATTTAAACGATATTATGTTTATTGAAGATTTGGCAGCGTATGTCATTATAATGTCACATTAAAAAAAGCGATATTATGTTAATATCACACTACTTGCATGATTGATTGTATTGGATATTATCATGTGTAAAGATCAAGGGGAAACTATACAAATCATAGATAAAAAACATAGTATCATTGATTTCTAACATCACGTTATATTCATGTCACTGACGTTGATATTGAAAAAAATTGCGATAAACTTACTATCCTTGATATGTTTTGCTCGAAATAGACTTCTCTTCACATCTTACATCTCAGGCGTCGACATCGATGCAGTATATCTCTGAGAAATCAATTCTCAAAAAATGATTCTACAATAGTATGGGTGAAAAATTATGATATTTCTTGATATGTAAAATTTGACTTGATAAACATTGATTTTTTTTCTCTTTAGGTTAGCCAGTTAGAAAATGCTATCAAAGAACAGACTGGAGTTACACCAAGAATAGAATGTGCTTATGACGAGGTTAGAATGTACATATTACAATTGCTGAAATAAACGGAATGGAATAATGTTACAAATTACTATAACAGTTTACAGTTTACTGTCAAAATATTTCTATGCAACTGTAAATTTATTATTACATTTTGAGATTCTAAATATAGGTTTAGGTTTATAGTGTTTATTGTCCTTTTCAACAATATTTCAGTTATATCGTGGCGGTCATTTTTATTGGTGGAGGAAAACCACCGACCTGTCCCAAGTTTTTGACAAACTTTATCACATAATGTTGTATTGAGTACACATTGGCATGAACATGGTTCGAACTCCCAACTACTATACAATTATGACCACGTCGGCCCCGAATTCTAAATATAAGAGAGTTCATTATTAAAAAGTAGCATTGCAGTAGTCCCTCTGTTATAAGACCACCCATTCTGCAATGAGAAAGTGGTCTTATAAGAGGGGTGGCCACTTATGAAGGGAACAATTTTAGTTGTATTTTACTATCTTAGTTGCATCTGAAATTTCACCTGATAAGAGAGGTGGCCTTTTAAGAGGAAAAGGGGGATGGGGGGGCTATTGTATAATTATTAGGATTTTGTATACATGTACATGTATATTGAAGAAAAAAACTGATTATCATCAACTTTACTGCAATGACAAGAAAATAAATGTGTCCACATCATCGAGCGCAAAGCGTGAGATTGTTTAACTCAGAAATTAAAGTGGTATAAATGATTTGTAACATGAAGCCATGCAATATCACATCTGGGTAATTGATTGTTGCATGGTTCTCTGAGAGTAATAAGTGTGCAATATCTCGTATGTACGTTCATTATTTCATAGTTCTTAGCTGTAGCTTACATTCTGGTACGTGTGTATATAAACCATAAAAATATCAAAGGAAAAGATTATTTATTGTATGTCTACTCTGCAATTCAATAAATCTCCAGTAACCGAACAATGCAGTAATTAAACGAATAAATGATTTATTTCACTGGATATCTATGTAATCAAATTATATATCTTAATATCTTGTGAAATATATATGATAACCAGTTATGGTAGACATATCAAACACTAATCAATCAATCAATCATATCACCATCTAAAGAAACACTTTCCATACCACTGGTTCATCTTACACTCCAAATGCAGAGAAGACCATGACATGATGGGAAATCTAGGCCCATGCTTGGGGCAGGCACAAGAAATTTGACCATTTTAAATGATTTAAGGTGATTCCAATTGTTCTCTCTTGATAACTAGATTTTCAGCAAACAAAAAGAAACCCCAGATAAACATATAATAAAAAATAAGCCTTTTAAACAAAGCTATTTCAACAAGTTTTTTTCAGCCATTTTATTTGTAATAAGATTTGAATTTTGTTGTAGAAAACAAGAAAACACTTGGTGTATGAAGTAGAAATTTGTTTGTCCAAGACTTTCAAGCCAGTCAGCTGTGACAGCTCAAATAGATCTGCCCGTCGCCATCATCATCACTATAGCAACTCAGGGTCAAATGGATCATCCGGATATTCCAGTAACTGTCCACATGATGGATTCCTGTATCAACCCATTCCAAGATCCAGTGATATCGTTGGATAAACTATTAAAATTTATTTATTTTGTTTGTTTGGTTTGTTTGGGTTTTTTTTTTCATTTTGTTAATTAGTTGTTCATATTGTTGTCATATCAGGGCATTGTGTGTTAACTGATAAATACGGGTTTGACCATGCTTGTTCTACTGTCTCTGTTTTTTTAATGGGTAGAATTACAGATCTCCTTCCAAAGAATTTTGAAAATACCGTATTCATTCTAATTGATGCCCCGGGGGCACTGCATTTTTTCGTCTCCACAAAGCATTGAAATTAGTAAGAGTGAATGCGAGCTAGACTCAGATTTAAATGAATCTGAGTCGGATTGTGATGGCCCCGGACGATGACTTGTTCAACAGCGTCTTATACATAGTGTACATGTACATAAAACAGTAGGAAGTAGATTCGTAGTTTATTAGTTTAGTACCGCTAGTGGTCATCCGATTTGCATACTGATAAGATTTATTGTTTAGTATATAACTGGAATAAACAGATTTTCTTGGTGTATTTGGTAAGTCACTTTCACTTTTTACGGTTGGAAAAGGGGGGGGGGCAGCGTTTATTAGGACAGGGGCGTCAATTAGAACGAATACGGTATAAGAGATTAATTATTCCACTCCCAAACTTTTTTTTTTATGAAAAATCAGAAATAATGGCAATAGACTTAAATTTTACTTTCAGATTTTTGTTACTTCAATTAAAAGTTCCTGATGATAAATGTTTTTATGATCAAGATTCATATTGAAAACACACTTTTGTGGGGGGAAAACAAATTTGAATGTTACATCAGGAACTTATTTTTTATTTTAACCATAAATTCTGTAATCCTGTGAATTAAAAAAATATTTATTATAGGTTATGTGATATTCTCTATATTTCTAAGACTCTTAATTCATGAACATGGCGTATTTAATGTATTAATGTATTTTTGTCATTATTTATCGAGATGACTTTTCATTATAATATTTGTATTTATTCATTTACATTTGTTTACAGTTTGATTAAACTTCGATTTTGAAATTGTATTGCTTTGTGTTGGTTTACAAATTTTACCCAGTATTACTGCTGCGATATAACTGAAATATTGTTGAAAGTGGTGTTAAATACCAAAACAACAACCAAACCATACCCAGTAATTATGTGGTATGCAATAGTCTGCATTCTCATTAGACAAACAGAATTTGTGACCACTCGTGCCAGTCGTGGAGTTCTTGTTTGTTCGATCATTTATCTTTTACTAAATACACAAGAAAATGAAAATTGAATAAACCAGAGTCTTTAAAGAGCCTGTGTTGCTCACCTGATTTATATAGGCAATGGACTTTTGAAAGTTGATCCATTTTGGACCCCTTATTTCGCCAAAAAACAATAAGAGCTACAATTGTTTTCGAAGGAACTTGATGGGGAAAAAACACATACAAATGAAATTATTTCAGGGCGTTGGTCCCTTTTTGCTCCCTCTGACCCTATTTTTCATTTGTATGTGTTTTTTCCCCATCGAGTTCCTTCGAAAACAATTGTAGCTCTTATTGTTTTTTGGCGAAATAAAGGGTCCAAAATGGATCAACTTTCAAAAGACCATTGCCTATATAAATCAGGTGAGCAATACACCCTTATTTTGCCACAAAACAATAAGAGCTACAATTTTTTTCGAAGGAACTCGATGGGGAAAAAACACATACAAATGAAATTATTTCAGGGTATTGGTCCCTTTTGGCTCCCTCTGACCCTATTTATATACATTTTTGGTTTGTTCGTCTGTCCTGCTTCACACTGAATACAACTCCTCTAAGGTTGTTGGTCTGATAACATACATATTTGGTAGGATGATTGGTCATGATGTGTTGTTGATCATATTATACCACAATATTGATTTAATGGTTTTTGTTGGAGTTATGGGACTTTAAATTTTAACCATGTGAATGCAAATCCTATAAGGTCGTTGGTCTGAAGCCTTTTGAACAAAGGTAGACTTTGTAAATACAACTCCTCTACTCCTCTGAGGTTGTTGGTTTGATGGAAATCATATTTGTTAGGGTAATTGATCATGCTGTGTAGTCAACGATTTTCATAGGAGTTATGGGAATTTTCATACATTTCAAGATTAGTTAGGCTTTGTGAATGCATCTCTCCTGAGGTCATTGGTCTAATTATTGTGGTATAGTATTGGGGTTGGATCATCGTTTCTTACAGACAGTGTGATAGTGTAAGTATACTGTTGAACTAAAAGACAGCTGCACTATCAAAACTGCTCAGTTTAAAATATGTGGGGGAAGGACATGCTGTCATAGCGATATTGTCTTGTTATCTCTATATAAAACAAAATAGCTAGGTCAAATATATTTGAAAACACAGGCAGGAAATCAGTGTTAATATAGAATTTCAAAATGTCAAGTGTTGGCCTAATTATGGCCCTCTAATATCTTGAAAACAGTAAGAGACATATAAAATATGTTTGCACATTATATAAATAAATTATTTGGTGGAGCATGCATGTACATTTGTATATGAATATTTCTTATTACGGTAATATGTGTTCTTGTTCAATTTACACATATTAATGTAAGAAATATTCATATACATACATGCTCTACCAAATAATGTTGTAACTTATTGTATAAAGGAGAAGACTTCATAGGTTTGTTTAACTTGTGTCTTATCCTTTTAGCACATGTGAGCAAATAAGATATGTTTAAGCTAAGACATTAACAAAATCTAATAAGCAATGTAAAGAAAAAAAATCATCAGTTTGACTTCTAAATTTTATTGAAAATGGGCCAAATAAATATCATTTCAGCTCGAGTTCCTAAGCAGATTATAAGTGTCATTTTTTTTATCTATGTGCATAAATCGACAAAGTCAAATCACACAGAAAAACCTGGAAGAAATGTTGATATATTTATTTCCCTACAACTGCAGTTTTAAGTTTGAGCTCATTTTGCAGCAATAGACAAATTTGATATCTACAGGGAGTAATAAAAACATAGTACCTATGCAAGTTATATTACTCCCAGATATATACCAACAGATGTTAAATATTATTTTAGAAAGACTAAAATTTTCCATTGAAATCGAGGTTAAATCCGGATGCTTCTTGTCGGATTCACCGCCTTTAATTATTATATTATATGGGTGACTAGAAAAGGGAATATATCTTAAACTACTCATTGCCATGTAGGTCTGCAGTTAAAATTTGAGCTCATTTTGACCCTTCCTAACTTGACAGGTCATACACAGAATAAAATTGTCGTCCCACCACTTGTAATAAAAAAAAACACCCAGGATAAATCGATCAGATTACACCTAAAATGTTTCCAATGAAAATTGTGTATGCATATTGATTCTGAAGTCTGTGGGAAAATTTATTGCAAGGAAACCAGTAAGTTTCAAACTGGTTTACCAAACTCTGCATTTATTATACAAACCGGTCTCAAGCTGACACTGGTTTGACTTCATTTTGTGCAAACCAAAACCAGTCCCGGAAATTGAGCAAACCTCATCAACGTGTAAATTCAATATTAAGTGTTTTGACAAATGTATTTGCACACAGTATAGTGATACTATTGCCACATTTAGGTTAACCCTAAGACCAGAAGGGGTCGTCGTGATCGTATTGTAGTTGGATTTACAACTACCTATGCAATCGGTACCTATCACCACTAAATATTGTTGAAAGTGGCGTTACAACCCATAACCATAACCCCAAAGGCCGTAATGATTTATATTAGATCGTTAGTCATGTTAAAAAATTAAAGGAACATTTCACGACTTTTTGCAGTGCACGTCTCTTAAAACAAGGATTTATATAGCAGAATTCTACTGTATAAATCCTTGCTTAAAACCTGGGACTATTATACTGTCAGTATAATAGTCTCAATTAAAACCAATGAAATCAAACTTGGCAGAAGTGTGAACTTTAGCCATCACTTTAACGTCTTTGAAAGGTGTCGGTATAGGCATTTACATGTACGTAGACATTCATCGGCTTAATCCGTAGGCAGAATCTCCAATTAAATAAATAAATAAATGTTCGCAGGAAACATTACCTCTTTATTTTCAGATGCTTTTGTATAATAAAGGAGATTCTTTCTTTCAAAACTCTTGAGTTGTCATGATAAGAACATGACCATCCTGAAAAAAACACACACTGGAAATGCAAATTCTGATCGCAAACATCTTGCAGTACTATAGTCTAGATGGATTATTTTGCGGTTATAATACTAATGCTATTCAACATCAACTGTATGTGTTTTAATAGGGATGTGGGACCCATCAATAGCTACTATATTATACCAGGAAAACCCTTGTGTTGAGAAAAAAAATTGTCCACAGTTTCTTGGACTTTCAATCCGGATGGCCGTCTAATCAAATTGAGTAGCATATCAGTACACATAATAGATGACGTACGATGGACAATGGCTTGAACAGTAGCTTCACATTCATCCAAAGTTATCGGCTATTTCTGTCAGTGTTTGCTGAACAGAAGTATATCTGATGTAAATTAACAACTATTTCTATATAGACACTTTCGTAAATGCCTCCCTTATTTCCGACAATTAACTTGTGATATAAGTGAATGAATACCATGTCAAATGTGGATCTGCTCATTCTAAGTCGTTGAGTCGGGAGTCATCGGGGGTATATAATGAAAATACATTTTTAACATAATTTTCCACTCGGGCTTTTCTTCTACGTTTCACGATAAATGTAGACATTATATTTTAATGTGCAAAGCGTACTATGTACGAAATGTTGACGGACTTGGCCTAGACATATATTGGAGCTTTCATCCACACTATGTACTAACAAATCTATCAACAGTAATCCATGTATATCATCCATGTTTGATAATAACTGAGCAAACACTACCGAGGTGCAGTTTGACGGTTTAGTTTCTTGTGTTAGCATAGCGGTTGATCTTGTTCAAGTAATAAGAGAGCATTTACCAGATTGTCAAAACAATGGTTCTGTTTCAAACTGGTTTGTTAGACTGATAAACCGAAACCGAATCGCGGTTTGACTGCAATAAATATTCTGTGTGTGTCGTTTGCTGAAATCAGTGTACGCATTGGTCTAAATGATTTGTATCAAAAAGCCATGCAATATCACATCTAGGTCGTTGAATATTTTACGACTCTCTGAGAGTCATAAAACTACAGCCCAGATTTAAAGTGTGCAATATCTCGTATAGTTCAAGATTATGTTGCTTACATTCTGGCATATAAACCATAAAAAGATTCCAATGAAGGAAAGTTACAACAGACATGTACAGACTACAAACAATCAACATTAGGTTGAGATATTAATAGATAACTCACTACTTGTTACAGTGACATAATGCTATTTATATTATACATGTACATTTATCTTTTTTTTAAATCCACATTTGTGTGTAATACTTTGTGTACTATAATTTACAAGTGTTATCGTCCTGGGATATGAATCATACTAGACTTTGACACTATTGATTTGCATAAACTTACACTTATAAGATCCCGGATACGTATTTGAATTATAACATTTATATTATAAGTTTATTTGAAATGCACAATTTTACCCCAAGGGGTTGATGGCATACAATTATACAAAACATATATACAAAGCAGACAAAGGACAATCATTAATTAAGTACAAATTAAAAGAATAACAAGACAGTCTTATACAGACAAATTAAATTTGTAAAATCATACAGTTATAGAGTCCACTTTCCTCAGTATTAAAGACTTTTTTAATAAATGGAGCAACAAACCGCAAATGATTCGGCAAAGACATTATCTGTATATATTTTTCATTATATTACCAACTAAGTGTTTTTCTCATTTTTCTATTTTTTGTTATTTATTCGGACACCTTACTAGAAATTCCTATCGGTATATGAATACAAACCAGGAAGATATATATATACATTACGAGTTTTCCTAAGTATTAACTGATAATATTTCCCGTCACACTTTTGTTACAGAAACAAGGAAGTATTGAAGAATATTAAATGAAGTTGGAAGATTTTTAATTTTGTTATATTTCAAGACAAGATAGCAACATACATTGCTAATTTGACTGGGTACATTTTGTCACGGGGACAAGACAAGAAGCAAGTAAACATATATACTTGTTCATCTAAAAGAGACTGGAATCATGATTTTAGAGCTTTTTCTAGCTGTGTGTCTGGTGACTTCGCAGGTCAGGTATGTACTATTTGTTTATATTCAGCAAATCACACATATCTTTTGACTCTGAGTGTATACATGATGAAGTTTATTCCTGGATCGCGTTGTGCGCACTAAATTAGATGTCTACGTTTTTATTAGAATATTTAGATAGAAAGCATATAATGTCAAATTGAATATCATAAGAATGTTAGTTTATAGTTTTCTTTTAACTTTCGTTTTCGGCCACCCAAACAAACACACACACACACACAGATTTACATATACGTGTGTATGTTTTGTTCTTTTTTTTTTCCTATACACGTGTATAATTTCACAGGGTTCACACATTTAATTATGTTTAAATTTGTTATTCACATAGACAAAATCAATGGGAGCTCAGCTTTTGTTATTCCCTGGGATCTATAAGTAAAATTATCACATTGTAATCCTGTCTTCAGAAACCACTCGATCATTTTATTAGAAACTTTGCAAGAATAATATACATACACATATATGCTATAGAAAATCGTGATTTCAATCCGTCTTGGATTTCAATCGGTTTTCCGTCTTCAGGGGCCAGAAAAGAAGGTAAAACTTCCACCGTCCTTTAATTCCCATTTATATGGAGATGACATAAATTGGAGGGCTCATGTCTTGTTTACGTTATTTATGTTTGTTTGTGTAGTGGTGTCTAACACATATAGTGTTGTGTTTTTGTTTTGTTCTTCTTCGTCATGTGTATCCTATGTTGCCAGCTTCTCTGAATTGCATTGTTCATTTTTGATTGCACCTTTGATATTCTTTAACGTTTGTTTACTTACATCTATTTTCATTTTATTTTATTTTATTGAACATTTATAATGTTTTACAGTGCACACGCTTCTGACTGGGACCATTTCACATTTACACAAGAATGGCCACAAACAACTTGCATGTTGGGAAAAGTAGAGGTAAGAACACAATTTATTTTTAAGATAGAAACAGACATGAAAACAGGATTGTATATTACTTTAGTGATATCTGGCTTTTATCAGATGTCAATAGAGTACGGAATTCCGTCCGGTTTTCAGTTCCCAGCGGAAGGAACAAACAAAAAACGACGAAATAGTTATTTGTTGCTTTTTCGTTAAACATACAGTTGCGTAGCAAAGCCGGACATCTCCACCTACGTAATGTTGATTTAGTGAGCCAGCAGTATAAAAACTCAACTTAGCGTTTTCATCTTGTGCATTTCATCAAAATGTACCTTGTTCTTGCCATATGATCACTTAGTCTAGTCAATTTAAACCAAAAAAGGTCCAATAAATCAAATATAACAAGTTATTGTTTGATCTGTCAACACTGTGTATGGTTAATCTATAGGCACGGGTTTTGTATTGTATTTCGTGTATTCCTTAAACTAAATCTCTTTGAATCTGTTACAACGATTTAGTGGATTTGGATCGAGCTATCTGCGACAACAAAAATTTTGTTATGTTGATGAAAAATGGAGGAATAGAACCTTAAGGCTTTACAAATAAATGTATTAATAATGACTGTATTTCATATGAATTTGAGAGAATCATTTCCTGTTTAACGTTCAATATCTTTCCGAGTTGTAACAATGGGAGTGATTAAAGTGGTCGTTATTTAACGCCAGGTGACACCCCGGTTATATCATGGCGAGAACATTTTGTTTTTTTATGATAATGATTCCAAGTCACCGAGTCTTTGTTTTTGCTCCGTACTAAATTCAGAAGTAACCTCGTCGTTGGTGTTCAATGGTGGTGGTATGGTTTCCGTGTTTGCTTCCTGTGCAGTAGACCTTGGATTCGAGCCCTAGGTCAGATCAAACTAAAGATTATGAAATTGATATTTGCTGTTTCCCTGTTACGCACACATCATTAAGGAGTACGAGCAAAGGCTTTGGTGGCTCGGAATCGGGATAATGTGTGTCCGAATGGATCGACATGTCTACCCGCGGACTGTTGTTTCGATGAAATAGTACGATAACAATAATACAACTAAGTGTATTGAGATAGTACAAGGTGGACATCTATATATATCGCCGAAATATATAATTTGGTTAAAATTCAAAGTAAATCGTACTTAAAAACTAATTCTTTATATTTCAGAAAAAGACTTGTGTTATACCACCAAGTATCACATCATTTGTTATTCACGGACTGTGGTAAGTTTTAACTTGTATTTTGATTAAAGATAAAGCTGTGGTAGATTTAGCTACATGTATATCCACTACTATTATCTCCCATTTTCCTCGTCATCCAAGCCCAAGAGGTTTTCTTCCACTTTTGAGGCATCGTGTGGTTTATGTCAGGAAACCAGGAATCCACATACTAATAATTCATTTTTTCTGAATAATTAAGTCTGCTCTCCACATTAATTATGAGGATATCCATAGTAATTCTAGGGACAAAGTCTTCTGAATTTTGGATCGAGTTCCTTCTCAGATCATTTTAGAGTTAAAGATTTCTCTATCCTTAATTGGAATTTGAAGTTGTTGTTTTTCGTGCTGCTCGATCTATGGTTTACTGTGTAGTGTTTTATAGATCGTTGTTTGTCCTTTTGTCCCTTTTTTTTGCCATTGTGTTGTCTTTCCTTCTTAGATTTACGGATTCTGATTAGCCCTTGATATCTTCAAACTCGTGTGATAAGTCTATGCCTTCATTGCTGGGAGACAAGTCAGTGGATAGTTGCCGTCGGATTCGCCACAGCCTAACATTATTTAGCTGCTGTCGGATTCACACTCTGTAGTAAAGGTTGTAAGGTCCCAACTGAAATAATTTGTTTTACGTTTTTACGTCAGTTATATAAGGTACCAAGTAACACTCCGTTGTTGCCTGTGGGTTCCCTATGTAATTTAATCGTTTCAAAAAGGACAGAAATTCTAAATATATCCAATGTAGGTGAAAATGTTTAAGATTCCTTAATTAAACGTCCTCTCACTATAGCTAGCCAGACATTGATTACTTTGCAACAAGTGAAGGACGAGGTCAGTTAGAACCCACAACCTGCCAAAGTTAATCTTAGCGGCAACATTTGCAAAATATGCAAAAAATCTCTACTTTTACTGCACAATCCACTTCTTTTTAGAATAGGAAAGTTGGTCAGACATCTTAATTCTTCGGCTGCAGCTTTTAAAAATATTGAGAAACTGGTAGTTCTTAAGGTGCCCAGAAGCATTGCCCTCATACCTAGGTCCTTTCCATCCCGTAAGTTATCGACCACTCTAGTAGGAGAATAATGACATGTAGTTGCATTTTTTGTAATCCCAGTAGGGGAGATGGGGTAACTCAATTTGTAGATCAGTGTGAAAAGTGACCTGTGTATTTTCGATAATTCAATTAAAAAATCTGCCACCACTTTCAGCAGAACCACTTATCACAAACTTCAGATACTAAGAAGTTTAAACTTTTGTCGGAGGAAGTAGAGAACCTATTGCTGTTAGCAGCAATAGAGGAGATTTCTCCTCACCCTCTAACACCAGGTGTCTATTCGGTTGTGCTTCTTGTTCCTCAGAAAACAGGTGAAAATAAATCAGTTACAGAACTGTTCAATTTGAACACATATCTAGTGGTTCCCCCTTTTCATAATTGAGATAAACATGTTAATCAGAGTTTCTATACTGACTGGAATGTGGATTACAAAAGGTGTTCCAATTTCGAGCCACGTCATTCAGACTATCGACAGCGCCTCTGGTATTTACACACGTGGTACAAACCGAGATATCTGACCTACATTCCTTAGCCAATCAAATATTTTCTTATCTGGACGATTTTCATTTTGAGGAAAGACAGTGTTTTGAAGGCTCAAACTTTCACAGTGGTTGCCTTTTGAAATTGTTCTTGGTGTTTGAAATTGTCAGTGTAATGTTGCAAAATGTTTATTTTGATAGATTAAATGTATATCGTCTGTGTAAATTGTATATGCAGGTCATATGTTTTTGTATTTGTATCTGCCTCTGTTTTTCTTTAAAATTAAACAAATTACAAAAAAAAAACTTTCACGGTAGATTTCCCCAAACTTATATAATTCATGGACGATATCCCGCCTCAGTACTTCATCTTAACATTGTCCTCTTCCTAGGTGACAAATTCCTGTCCCTATATCAGAAAATACAATGGTTTCTGTCTCAAAAGTCAGTGTCAGCTCGTTAGCTTCTGCAATTGTTGGACATTCTGAATTAACTGGCAGATGCTGTACCATTGTGATGAATTCATATTCATCCTCGTCAATTCTACCTTCACGAACATAGTCGATAACCCACGGGAGAGTATCGGAGAGGGATAAGTCGTTGGTTACCATGGGTTCATTTGGAAAAAGCAAAAGATCTTTGACACCTATTGTAAAGAAAGCATTTGTGAACAGCATCGGTTGTCGCATCGAGTGCAATAGATCGTGGGAACGAGCCCCGATCGGGTCAAACCAAAGACTATCAAATTGGTATTTGTTGCTTTTCCGCTAAGCACGCAACATTAAGGAGTAAGAGCAAAGTCTGGTTGGCGCGGAATCAAGATATGTGCCTGAGTGGGGCGACATGTTTCAGTGAGCAAGCACTCTAAGAATACAACTAAGCGTCTTGGTCTAGTACAAAGTAGATCTCATCATCAACTCATTGAAAATTAACTTGTTCTTGCCATGATATAGTTGAAAAACCACTAAGTTGGCGTTAAACAACAATCACAAATTCACTCACACAACACAGATCGATTGCTTTGAACAATTCCCATGTCATACAGTCCATTACACAATCATAATTGAATTCGTTGTATCATATCGTGCTTTAGCACTAGACAATTGCCCTGTGTATTTCAGGCCTACAGCAGGATCATCTGAAGGACCTTCAAATTGTTCAGGTCCAGATTTTGATATGAACATTCTCAAGGTAAGTCTATTTGTCATTTGATTAATTACATGTATAAAACAACATCGGTTTAATATTTACCCATTAAAATAGCTATCTCAAACTTGTGTTAAACTTCAACTTTATATAACCGATCCCTAAGATTTTGTATAAAAGTGTTACTTTTTATTAACATTGATTATACAGTTCTACAATATAACATTCAACATAACATTATAAAAATGCCATTTTTGCCATGTATAAGTGTAAACGTGCCTACTTGAATTTTGCAAGGAAATGCAAACATTTTATTGGAAATTCAAAGCAGAATTAGGAAGTAATCATCAACAATAAAACAACCACCATAACCACAAACTTTCATGGCATGAAATTTCCCCCACCCCTTTTTATGAGTAAATGAGTAATTGTTGTTTAAGCACAAATTAAGCAATTTTTCAGCTATATCATGGCGAGAACAAGTTAAATTGCAATAAGGTGTTCATGAGTTCCGCTTTGTATTAGACCAACACGCCGAGTTGGATTGTTTTATAGTGCTAGCTCACTGAACATCAGTCCGCGGGTAGACATGTTGCTCCATTATTCTGATTCCGAGCCAACCACTCTTTGCTCTTTTTCCGTCATGTTGCGTGCTTAGCGGAGAAGCAACAAATACCAATTTTATAGTTTTTGGTTTGACCCGACCGGGGCTCGAACCCACGATCTACCGCACTCGATGCGAGCACGCTAACCATTACGCCACCGATGCGGTTACCCCCTTTAAATTTTCTGTTAACATATATTTTCTAAGAGGAACGGTACATGTAGCCTGCTGCTACCATAAGATTGTATGGTTACGCGGACACAAGCACGTTAAATAAAGGAAAAAAGACATGAAATCATAAAGAAATTTCATTGAAAATGAATATGTAAACAGAAAGTTAAAAAAGGGGTGTTGTTCTATGCAACAAATGCATGTGACCATAACATCACGAACCCATCCTTCGTGCAAACCTTAATCTCCAAACAAAGACACGATAACGACTTGTATGGACTTACCTATATAAAAAGTGCATAATAACACTAAGGTGTGTGAGGTCTTGACTCACTCACTAGAAATAACCTAATGTGTTAAATCTTCTCAAAGAATTACGGAAGGTCAATGGTTTTCTCAGCTTTATACACTGATAACGACGAGTTCCAAGATATAAGTGAAATACATTTTTTGTATTGTCATATCTGTTTGTAATGAAATGCAAATTAAAATATAAAATATAATATTCATGAATTGTATCACTAACTGGATTCACGTAATCTGCAAATAAACATGAGAGAATACTGAAGTGGCAATCAAGCTAATAGATTTATTTGATATAGACATAGACATAGAACACTTTATTTTGATTCGGCATGTCAACAACATAATAACATAAGCTCTAGAGAGCCTTTTACCAAATATAAAAACATTTAAAAATTAACCTTAAAACAACTTATGTCATGCACTACATAAAATCATACTAATTACATTTAAACAAGGGCAACGCAAAGCGTGGCGTATTCCGTCGCCTAAAAAATTTGACCTGGTGACCTTGACCTTTGACCTATGACCTTGAAAATTAACAGGATTCCAGATTTTTTAAGGACTAAGTATGTATCAAGTTTGGTCAAAATCCATTGAAGGATGTTGATTCTAGAGTGTTCACAAGGATGTTATGCGGTAAAAATTTGACCCGGTGACCTTGACCTATCACCTTGAAAATCAATAAGTTCCAGATTCTCTTAAAAAGGACTAAGTATGTACCAAGTTTGGTCAAAATCCATTGAAGGATGTTGATTCTAGAGTGTTCACAAGGATTTTACGGAAGGACGGACGGACGGACGGTAGCGTTACTATATCCCTTCGCAACTTTGTTGGCGAGGGGATAACAAGCATGAAAAATAAATGTACTATTGGCAATCATAAACAGCAATCCATGTGGCAAGCGCCTCTCTAGACAGCTGTTTACAATAACCAACAGCAACTCAGCAGCAATAAAAAAGCAAAAATATTTTAAGAATAATCAATGATGGAAAAACATTAAAACAAATCAAAATGATATGCTAAAACAATATCAGAACACAAAATAATAAAAAAAAAGAAAAAAAAAAAAAAAAAAAAAAAAAAAAAAAAAAAAAAAAAAAAAAGCAAAGATCATATACAAGGAATCATTCTATACAAGCATGCAAAATAGATGTACTATGGGTGACTATTGGCAATCACAAACAGCAATCCATGTGGCAAATGCCTCTCTAGACAGCAGTCTACAATCACCAACAGCAACCCAGTAGCAATAAAAAGATAAAGATAGTATACTAGTATATTAGATCATTTGACTCGTTTTACACCAAAATTTTCCAAAACGGGAATTTTTGTAAACAATGTTCTTGAATTTATAAAATAGGTCAAATATATTTGTTGATTTCAGTTGGCTGAACTACAAACACCCCCACCCCCACTCTCTCTCTCTCTCTCTCTCTCTCTCTCACTTGTTACAAGGTCTGATATATAATAAATGTATATATACTTGTAAATTGTAATCATTTGCACGAGAAGACTTTTCATACGTGGAAATTTCTAAAGTCCTGTACATTTTGTATGGTTATTTGCAAATAAAAAAATGCGTTTAAAGCCAATTCATTGACATATCGGCATTTTGGCAAAGCCAAGACAAGTGGGCCGCACAAGAAAGCATCATATTTATGAAATTAAGTTGTTAGGGAACATTGAAGGGACAACAAAAAATGGACAATCCAGAGAAACTGGCAACATAGGGTACACAAGACGAAGAAAAACAAAACAAAAACACAACACAATATGTGTTAGACACCACTATATGCAAACAAAATAACGTAAACAAGAGATGAAAAATGGGCTGACCTGATATGGGACGGATACCCGGGCAGGTTTTAAGAACATATCCGCTTCCACACATACTATGCATAATGCATTCCAGTAATTTGTTGATACATCGTTACACTCTTTAATTGAAATAGCTATAAAAATGCTATATTTTATTTTCAGAATCTTACCTCAGAGTTAAACACTTCTTGGCCAAATTTGTACATCAACACTCCAAAGGTTGATTTTTGGTACGTTTTTGGAATGCATTCCAGTGACAAGTTTGAAGTTGCCAAAGGGGTAATCTAAAGCCGTAAATCGAATAAAGACAGACAATTCAATGGCCAAAAGGAGAAGAACAAACAATGGTCTACACTAAACACTATACTAAAAACTAAAGATTGAGGAACACAATCCCCAATGAAAACCGGGGGTGAACTCATGTGCTCCGGAAGGATAAGCAGTTCCTGCACCACCAGTGACAGCCGTCGTGTTGCACTTGCTACAACCTGATGATAAGTCATGAATGAGATAGGGACCGTATTGTGATTACGACAAACGGAACATATCCGTGGTCATTTGTGACACAAATATTCCGTAACTATTAACCAGTAATGACCGCGACCGTAAAACTTTCAAACTGATGACTTCAACTTAACCACTAGGAAGCCTTGGTTCAATGGTTTCCTTGTTGGCAGTAACTCTGTATGAAGGAAATCATTATATGAACCACAAGGTCTGGAATATTAGGCCAATTGAGAGATATATACTTCATATGCAGATGATGCTGGAATGTTACTACATATAAATGGAAAATTCCTAATGGGAAAATTTAAATAATCTCTTTTGTCGTAAAGTTTCGTTTTAACCGACACTCACTGTCAATATCGATGTGTAGATCAAGGTACGAAGTAGACCTAGTTGTATCTGTGGCATCATTTATCTCAAACTTAATGGGATAGATGCCATCAACAAAATCACCAAACACAGAATTGTTTAGTGAAAAGATGTCATCTATATAGCGGAGGATGGAATTAAAAGATCAGGCTAGCTTCTGTTCGTTTTTCTTGAAGTCTTACTCGTATGAATAAAGGAACAAGTCGACGGGAAGAGGATACCCATATGAACTCCTACCAAACATAGCAAATATATGTTGTCATCACAAACGCGAGCAAAATCGTTCTAACGTTTTGATAGAGTTTTATCCTTGTCACATGTTATATATATGCTATTACAATTTCTTAAAATTATATAAATTTTGAACTCTTAGGAAAATAATATAGTAAATAAGTGGTTGACATTTTTATACGGATAAGATATAAGAGTTTCATAATATAAGAACTAAAAAAAATCATCAAAACTTGCATTTCATTTAACGGAATAAAATATATATAAAAATGAACTACATTCTATAACATACAGGAGGCACGAATGGGAAGCCCATGGAAAGTGTGCTCTAAGTCTGAATACCACTGGGACAGAATATTTGTTCTTCCGAAAAACACTGGATCTAATGGCAAAGTTCAATATATCGAGGTTAGTATATGCATATACATGTACATTATATACCGCCTGTTTTTGTTGTGACGAAGTCGACGAAACCTACCATTTTGGTTTGAATTAGCCAAATATTCTAGTTATTAGAGAAAATATAGCTAATAATTAGTTTCAATGGACCACACGTCAATAAACAAGGGTATAAAGGATTTACGGTGAAACATTTAATTAAGCCTTACAAAGTTTGGAGACTTAATTCGTTTTGCTCCGATTCTTCTTATTATTATTCTTTCTTTCTGAAATTGTTTGCATAAATTCTCAGAAAACATAGGTCCAATGATCTTGGGGTTTGGTTGTTTAGTTGTCTAGTTGCCATGGTAATCATGAAAGTTTTTTTTTAATTAATGCGATTGTAATACAACTTCACAGGAATGATCCTTGGGATATGCAGATGTGCATTCGAGGTTGAAAATGTTTATTAAATCATGAATATCAAGTCGACAGTGGATTTTGTTTGGGATACTTTGTAGTTGGATTACTAGGTCAACTTTAATTTGTAATGGTAATGTAATAAAAAAAAATATATTAAAAAAACAAATACCACCACACCGTCAGAACATTTCTAAAATCCAAGCGGAAAATTGTAGAAACAGAGACAGAATCGATACCATAGTGTATATATACATGAGTGCTCACTCTCCTGACTTGGTATAAAAAATGGAGGAGTTCAAGTAGTTTATGGGGCCAAACCTCTCCATTTCAATTACATGATGCAGCCATGAGGGTGCTTTCTACATGTGAGTAAGCTGCTAACTGGTTGAGCGTCGTTGTTGTAAACAATGTATCTTTTTGCATAATATTAGTGAGAACAGGGTAAGTCGTGACGTCAATGAAATCTCCTATCTGAAATCAAATTGCACAAGCAAATGACTATGCAACAATTTCTGAAAATTTACAAAAAAGTGGCAGAAAGATTTCAATATGCACGTGCATTCAAATGAGGGTGGCATCAACAAAATACACCGAAATCTTGTAACTATATTGTATTAAGGAGTTACACATTAAGCAAGCTTTATGTTGATATAAAGTTTGATATATTTAATGTGAAGTTTAAAAATCATCTGTTCTACCTAATGATATATTTATTCCATACCATCTGTCCTCGTCTGTTCACAAGCGAAGAAAGTTTTTTATATGATTTCATTTGAAGGGTTTATCTGATTATAATTCATTTTGTAAAATTGTCTTTTAAGGTCTTTAAATCAAGCAAATATTATCCCAGACGACAGCAAACTATATTCCGTGAGTTGAGTAGTATATATATTCAGTACATACAGTGGAAACTGTTTTCTACCATTATTACGGCGTTTTAACCCGCTGAACCAGTGGTGGACAAATCTGTAATCCTCTAGAGGATTAAAATGTCTTGTGCCTTTCCTCGTATTAATTTCAAACGCATAAATTTCAAATTTTGAAATAAAGTTCGTGTTAAATAATGGGAGAAACAAATTCTCCTTCAGTTGCCCATGACGGCTTATGGTTAAAATTTTAATTTAACTCTCTTGAGTGGAGAAATATCGTAACCAACGGGCAACTGAAGGAGAATCTATATATATGCAATGTTTTAATCAAAAGCACGAGTACATCGAATTTCTATGCGAAAAATTGAAGAAACCAAAGGGGGTAATCAGAAGTCTTAAAAAGGACAAGGACAAACAATGATACAAAACACTACTAAACACCGAGGGCAGTTCCAGCACCACTTGTGACAGCCGTCGTGTTATTATTTTACAAACCCGGCGATAAGTCATGAATGAAGAAAGGACCGGATTGTGATAATTACGACAAACGGAACATATCCTTGGTCATTTGTGACGCAGATATTCCGTCACGGTTAACCAGGTCATTGTGGCGACCGTCAAAAAATATCAATGCAATAGTTTTTAATATTAAGGAGACATAATGGGAATTGGTCTTCTATATACAAGGTATTTCCTTTCATAAAACATTTCTTAATAACGGAAAACGTTCAACCAGTACAAAACATTTGAACAGCAGACATGTGAGACTTTAACGGATGTAGTCATGCGTCTCTAGATTATCAAGGGCCCGTCGTGACTGTGATCGCACGCATGGTAGTTGGATTTATAACTATCTGTGCAATCAGTGCCTATCACTACTAAATTTGGAGCTTGAACCCCATTCATGGCGAGGTGTACTCGATACAACATTATGTGATAAAGTTTGTCAGTGACTTGCGACACGTCGGTGGTTTTCTCCTGGTCCTCCGGTTTCCTCCACCAATATAACTGACCGCCACGATATAACTGAAATATTGTTGAAAGTGGCGTTAAACAACACAAACCAAACCATGCTAAATTATCAAATAAGGCATTTAATAGTTTGCTTGAAAGTTTCATAGACAGACAGTCTACACCATATTTTGATGGCATGTTTTTGTCTCATCACCTATCCAGTATACCTCTATGTTATAATCATCAATCTTCTATTTTATACAGGTGCGCAATGTTGTGGCAGCATTGAAAAAAATCCTAGGTGTAAAAACTGATTTACAATGCTTCAGCAGTAGCGGCGAGAATGTGAGTAGTTATATAAATAATGTAACAAAATACTGAATTTTTTATATATTCTGCAGAGATTCAAAGGACCATAAGCAAAATAAAAACATATAAACAGTGCAATATGACGGAATACAATCAAATAATTTAATTTGATGTGAATATTGCAATCTGATTGGCTGATCCATGTGGAGCAACATCGGTTATACTTGATAACCTTGATTGGTATTGGCAATGTGACGTCACCAACATATTCATTCGCCAACGACAAATTCAAATAGTCCCATGAAATAATCAAGGAATCATTGCATTTTGTTGTAAAAATTAAATTATTAAATGTAAACTGCCCCAAACCAGGTTTTATCATCTAACCTGTTCAAAAATAGAACATATTCCTTAAATAGTCTCTTCGTTCAGGACTGTCAACATTCTATATCAGTTTGTTTTGACAGTTGAGCGACGATTCCGTGATAAGACGTTCTCCTGACTTGGAGGAAGAATTCGTACCACCGATCACGTGACTTCATAAAAAATCTAGGCATTTTTAGCAGTAGACACTGCAGGTAGAAATGGATCGAGGAAAACTATCTCAAAAGTCATCCAGTAAATATTGGTGCGTGGTTCCGGGGTGTACATCTGACAGCAGGAAGAAATCCAATCTGGAAAAATATGTAACATTTATCCCATTTCCGACAAAATTGAAAGACCACATGCCATTTTGAACTACAGATGCCTAGATTTTAGTCACGTGGCGATGGAAGTCACATGACGGTATTATCTGAATACCAGTATCCCGGAACCGACGTCTCCAATTATTTAATGAATTCGAAGCATAGGTTATACCAGTTTAAAATATGCACGACGTGCAATTCTATGAGTGTATCGATCAGTAGTAAATAGTAGCACTGGGTGGTAGGCACAGAAGACATTTCCACAATCACCATAGGACAGGATATACAATATTTCTAGCAGTACAGAATTGTACCTTTGATATGTACTACAGAAATAGAATCACATTCCTGTAACCTTTAGTAATTCTCAGTTTAAAGTGTGGTTTTTACTATGTTAATTTACAACAATGTCCTTTCATTGTCTCATTGTTACCACATAATTGTTTTATGAGGCAGGTACATTTTCTGAACACTATTCAATTGTCAAACAAGAGCATCTCTACAGCAAAAATATTAATGACAACATTTCCAATGAAGGCATTTTGAAACGTAGAAAATATAGAAGATGTTTTCTTTTGTGTTGTTTTTTTTTTTTTAAATTTACCATGAACCCTGACAAAATACAAGGACATTGCACGTGGATCATTCTGGCTATCATTCCTGATCCATATCAGCCCGAGTCTGCGTCTTGTGCTGATATGGAAAAGGTCAGGTATTAATCTCTATTTAAAGCTTCCATACATCATAGCACTTATGCACTGACATTTCAGATTAGAGCAGGAAAACGGCAATATCTGGCAGAAATTAGGATGTGTATGACGAAGACATTTCAACTGATCAGCTGTACCAATAATAAGGACACCAATCTTTACTTCAAATCTAAAAAGAAAGCTCATACTGAACCATGCAGGAGTAAATTTACATTTCCACAGATCAAAAGAAATCTATTGTTTGGTTACAATCTGTAGACACATTGGAGATACATGAAATGTAATAAATCACTTTGGTACTAATCATTTTATATACATTAATTCTATATGTTAAACACCAATCAATCAATCAATCTATATAATATGTATTAATGAAGTTGTATTTTTCTCTGTATCCAATCATGTACAGTTAACTATTTAAAATGTTTAGAAAGTTTACAAATTTCACTTCACTTTTAAATTTATTATATGAAGTATTAATGGTGCTCATAATTATATGTATTGAAGGAACATGATTATCTTTTATCATTGATATAATTATTAAATACCTTTTACTGAATGTATGCCTTGCACATGTTAAAAGGAGAGACCATGTATAGGCATAGCATGTGCTCAAGTCCTGTCATATGCAGTTCTGCACAAAATAAGTTTAAAACAATAAACAGTTATCACAGAGTGCATAGATTGTATTTTTCTCTGTATCCAGTCATAAACAGTTATCACAAAGTGACATGGAATGTTCCGACTAAAATGTCCCATAAATTCCACCTATCACAGTATAAAGAGGTCGTTAGCTGATAACAAAGAAAATCAGACTGTGTATGTAGTCATTCTATATGATCATAGAAGACCAACAACAGTATATTCACTAGTCATTATAACTCCTGACATTTGAACATACAGTTAGACCTGCTTTAGTTACCATCTGTATTAATCAATAACTTGTATTGTGTGACCTTAATTTTAATTTCCCTTCATAGTGCATTTCATATTAATTAAACCTGTATTAAGCGACCACTTGTGTTATGTGACCATATTTCAATGTTCCATTGAAGACCTGATGAGACATGTTTAACTGTACATTTTGTTCAGTGATATACAAAGAAAGATATAGGATATTAACAACAGTCCACCTCATGGGTATGCATTTGGCAGAGCACGGTCTCCTTACTGATAACCTTTATGTGGATAACCAACACTTACCAGATTAAACACATGGTTAACTGTTAGGGAATATCTATGTCACAGACGATCACGTGTATGCTTCGTTTGTCGCCGCCGCAATCCCGACCTTCTTCCCTCGTTCATGACTTGTCACCAGATTTTGAAGATGAGTACCACGACTGGTGTAATTAGTGGAGCATGAACTGCTTACCCGTCTGGGACACCAGAGTTCAGCACCGGTTTCTTTGTGGCGTTCGTGTTGGCCAATCTTTAGTATTCTGTATATGTAATTTTGTCCATTGCTCCTTTTGACAAATTTACGACTTCTGTTTACCCCTTTACTATCTTCAAACTTATTTTGATTAATAGTCAAATGTAGGAAATACCGACTGAAGAAATGACACACATATGGAAGTTGGAAGTTGTTCTTTATTTTAAGAAGTAACACATAACTTGTTACATTCATTCTCAGTTAGAAAATTGTTTTGATTTCCGCCACATCCCCCAAAAATAAACTGTGTACACTTGTTTGTATCTGGGTGATAGGAGAAGCGAGGGAAATATCCTCTACACTTGCCAGGAACTGTTGGTAATGAACATACACTATTGTCACTACTGGTGTGGGTAGAGAGTGGAGTATGTACACACGCTTTGTTACATTCTTCTACCGTAGGGAAGTTGTTGGCATTTCCATCACAACCCCCATAGATGAACTTTGTGCAACTTTTTGTGCTTTCATGATAGGAGAAGCGAGGGAAATATCCTTTACACATGCCAGGTACAGTTGGTAATGAACAGACGCTATTGCTGTGGGTAGAAGGTTGAGTATGAACACACGCTTTGTTACATTCTTCTACCGTAAGGTAGTTATTGGCATTTCCATTACAACCCCCATAGATGAATTTTGTACAACTTTTTGTGCTTTGGTGATAGGAGAAGCGAGGGAAAAATCCTTTACATGTACCTGAAACTGTTGGCAGTAAACAATCTGAAATAAAATGAATGAAATATATTAAACGTTTGAAGTTATGAGTATGTCATGACTTGTAGGGTCATTCGAGCCAGATGTGGTGATTATTTGGTACATGCGCTTTGATAACATCTTCTATATATTCGTGTCCTTGCATATGATAGATTTTATGACAATTTTAGCTTTGAGTCTTACTATCCGATTTACATTCTCCTATGGATTACGGGGGAAAGATATCGTGGATGTGCAATCAGTGCCTTACACCACTTAAGTTGTGAGTTTGAATCCCGCTCATGACGAAATGTATTCGATGCAACGTTATGTGATAAAGTTTGTCAGTGACTAGCGGCAGGTCGGTGGTTTTCTCTGGGTACTCCGGTTTCCTCCATCAATAAAACTGACCACCATGATAATAGCTGTAATATTGCTGGAAGTGGATTTAAACACCATAAACATAACCGCACAAGCCTATGGAGAACGGAAATCCAGGGGCGTAGCTAGACATGTAAATGAGTGTAGGCACAAAGTTTTAGGGCGAGAGGTCAGCGGGTCCAGGGCAGTGCCTTGGTAGGGGGCTCCGGGGGGCTAAGCCCCCCCCCCCGGAAGCTCCTGAGATCTTGTGTTTTTGTTATGCTAAAATTGCTCTAAATTAAGAATGTACATCATGAAATTATTGTAAATATATGTGATTATACTGCATGAAAGGGCGCCTTTGATTGGCAATAAAAAACATTTGTATTGTATTGCATATTTTTTTCAATCATTACGATTCAAACATCACTTTGTAGCTATTTCTTCTGTAGATTCTGACGTCTTTTTCCTTTTATTACCTTTTATTAGAAACTTGTCCATTGTTTACAAAGAGACTTCTTTCGTCATTCTCTATCCAGAGTTGTCGTTCCTGCTACGCTACACAACATCTCTGTTGAGTGATCGTTTTTAACTTTTTAATTTTTACCTCCGCAAAATAGTTCTCCAAGAAGTGGGGGGTAAAATCATTTTTAAGAGAGAATTGATTTGAAATGAGTGACTTATTTTCGTCTTTATTGATATTTACAATAATTAAAACAATTTTAAGTACATTTTTTTTACTGTTTCTAAGTTTTACAAGAATCTTGTAAAATGAGCGTTGACAGAGATGTTGTGTAGCGTAGCAGGAACGACAACTCTGGATAGAGAATGTTCCTTCGTAACTAAGAGTTATCGCACTTAAGTGTAAGTTAACGTTAACATTGAAATCAAATACGGAAAAGAACCGGTTTTCGATTTCGAACTGTAACGGGTTAATGTGGAACTTTTTGTAGTACTTATATAGCATTGCCGTACGATTTGGTACGGAATTCTCAAATAGGTTATTCTCGGAATGCAGAGCGTACAGACATTATTTTAAAAAAAAATGCCAAATTTGAGTGTAGGCACGTGCCTACTCGGGCCTTACGTAGCTACGCTCCTGAAATCGGAATATGATTTGAAGCGTTGGCGAGCAAATATGAGATTAACGGACTGGAAAGAAAAGGAGGAAAGGAATTGCGAAGATGACCAGCTTTAAAAAACCTGACAACTTAAGGATAGGAATGCAAACAACACGTATAACTGGTAGATGTTCTCTTTTAATTATATATAGATGTTCTCACCGTTATTTCCAGTTGTTGTCGGTGGTGTTGTTGCTCCAAACACCAAAGTAACCAACATCATACAAAGAATACAGGCAACAAATGATTTCATCTTGCAAGCTAAAATGTATATAAATTAAAAAATAGGCGTCAGTCGGATATGCAAAATTAGTTCATCCTCAACAATCTAAAATGCAATGCTTTAGATTATAGAAGAACATCACACTCTACTCACGTCTAAAATCCATATACATTATGGGCACTAAAACTTCAAAAATACATATAGCGGGCCTAATCACGTATACATTTGTTACAGATCTCAACTAAAACATAGGAGACAATATGGTCATCTACCAATACGGATACATAGGAAAAAATACATATATTAATTCTTGCAGCATCAGTAGCATTGTTCTCTATAAATGTTAGTAAGAACGGATATGGATGTAAATGAAAATGAGAAAATAGCTAACATTATACTTAGATACAAGATATAGTAAAGAAAGAACGGTGTTATTGCTGATCTACATTTCACAGTCACAGTAGAGTCTTCAGCAATGAGCATAACCCATACTATAGAATGAGTGTAAAACGGACCATAGGCTGTCGTTGGACTGTACTCTTTAGTTCTACCGATAAACGCTTCATCTTTGTCGTTTGATGTACTTTTTCCCCGAAACCTTCACAATCACGGGGAATATTGCAGGGTGAAGTTTATTACCAATTTTAAGTAACCAATAACATATATCTGCTTTCGTACCTGGTGATGAAACTTTATCTTTACTTCATTTTACTGTAATCACAATTGTTTTCTTTTGAAATAAGATCGGATACTTGATTGAATTTAAAATGTCAATTCAAGTGATAACCATGACATGAAATCACTGTCATTAAAGTATTTTTTTATGTGCACGTTTAGAACTGTTTAGTCCTCGGTACTTCTACACGCAACGAACTAACACTTCTTGTTTGTCGAATCATCGGCACTTCTACATGTAACGAACTTACACCTCTTGTATAATACAAATACATTTGATTATGCCAATTACCATAAATAAACTTTAGAGAAAAATCGAAGGGGCAAGCAAGAATGGGCAATCCAGAGACACTGGTAACACAAGACTCAAGACGAAGACAAACAAAAACTCACAAAAACACAACACTGCACAAAAAACTGAGAAAAAGTGAGCAACACGAACCCCACTACAAATCTTGTTAATCTGTTTACTGTGACATTTGAGTAATATTTTTATTCTATTTTTTTTTCAAGAATAACAAATGAACAAAAAAACTAGCAATTAATTGATACCAATTTGACATACGTTTGAAAGTTACTACCTTTATTTGAGCCTCTTCAAAATCAGTTTTGAAAGATTATATATTTGTTTTCCTCAATTTAAAATAGACTGATCAATTTAAAATAAACGTATTGTCTTATAGCCGGGTCACCAGTAACAAGGAACTCCTGTTAGACCTACCTGGTTAGTTAATTTTCTCCGTAGGAATGAATAAACAGCTGGGAAATGTACATCTGATATCAACACGTTCTTCAATTTTGACCTTGTACCTTTCATTGAATTGAACAAAACGAAAAGTGTTCCGAAAACAAGATATTATGAATGGAACATTGTGACAATGATTAGGACACTTGGACCTAGATGTTTTATGAAAATAACGTTTTAAAGAGTGATGGTCATAAATTCCACCAATATCAACAAAACGAACAATCACCTCTCATCTTAACTGAACTCACTGAACACAAAGCAAAAAAAAGATCATGACATATGACGTTGGAAATCCAAGTTCTGGCTTGGGACAGGCAAAAAAATGCATGTATTTATGATGGAAGGTTTAGAAAATCTTCTGACATTATGTATAATTACCGGATCCTGCAGTTTATGGCCGTTCATTAGATTAATTATAGGATCTGTATTTTGCTCTATAACAAATATCAACTTTCACCGACAATGTTACAATTCTATTACCACGTACAGCCTTGCAATTTTCTGTACTTTATTTTTGTCCATTACATCTCGTTTCACGTCGCAATAATTATAATCGCAATCAGAATAGACGTTGTGAGAACGTGTAGTCAGTCATGAGTGAATGATTGTTGTTTAATGCCAATTGAGTAATTCTTCAGCTAGACTATCATGGGGAGAACAAATTATATTCTATGAGATGACAAGAATGTCCACTTTATACTAGACCAACACGCTTAGTTGGGTTTTTATAATGCTAGCTCACTGAAACAACAGTCAGCAGATAGACAAAGTCGCTCCACTCGGACACATTATCCTAATTCCAAGCCAAACAATCTTTAGTTAAAACTCCTTAATGCTGCGTGCAGAGAAGCAGTAAATACTAATTTTATAGTTTCTTATTTGTCTCGACAGGGGTATAAACCCACGATCTACCACACTCGAGTCTAGCACGTTAACCATTACACTATCGGTGCGGAATTGGGAATGAGTAAATTTGCATATGCTTGTACATATACCGGTGCGACGCTTTATATCAATTACAAATGTCAGCTTATAGTAACATTATATTTAAAATGATGTCTCACTGTAACCTGTTTTGAATAAAAACAAAAAAACAAAAAACAACATACAACATACAAATGGCCATCATGATGAATAAATTATATTTAAAATGATTTCTCATTGAAACTTGTTTTAGATTACATACCTAAGCATGGTCACAAAGATGAATAGTTTATATAAGATTTGATTTGATTTTTGGTGTTTAACGCCACTTTCAACAATATTTCAGCTATATCATGGCGACCAGTTTTAGTGGTGGAGGAAGCCGGAGTACCCGGAGAGAACCACCGACCATGGGCAAGCAACTGGTAAACTTTATCACTTGCGGTTGCGAGTCGAGTGCACCCTTTTTTGTAATTTACAAAGCCGGGCGCGAACCCACGCCGTATTGGTGATAGGCTTGTATGAGTTGTTAGATCCAGCGACCTAACTCATTGAGCCACCCGGGCCCCTGAATAGTTTATATATTAAATACAGATTGACCAGGCCAATATGGAAATGCCCATGTATTAAACTATTTATTACATACATCCGACATCTAGAAAAGAGACACCCATATTGGCCCGTGCCGATATGGACCAATATTGGCCCGGGCCGATATGGAAATGATCTTGTAGTAATCCAATAACCGGTTATTTTCCCGGGGTGTGAAAATATGGACAGTTTGCTTCCTGTCATATTGGTCATACAAAAATGCCTTTATTTTAACTAGGTATGTAATAAAGCTGTATAATTATTTTATGTAATGACGGTTATTGGAAAATTCGATAATACCGACATTAGCACACCAAAGTCCAATATGTGGCAAGAGAAATCAAAATAATCAAGTATTATATATACCATGGATCTTACGAATTAACTTATTTAAACCAACGAATCCGAAGGATGAGTTGGTTTAAATGAGTTCATGAGTAAGATCCATGGTATATATGCATGGTTTGTAACATAAATTACATGATCGACAGTTCTATGACGTCAAACTCATGGAATAACAGATACTATGACGTCAAAATCATGGAATAACAGACCTATGACGACAAAATCATGGAATAACATCGAGATCTTCATGTTGGACCATAGATACGATAACGTAACCCTCATTTCGCTTGTGCTCCATTTAGGGTTACGATTCGATCCCATTCAACGTATGGGAGCAGCGCCCGGAGTGATTCACACCAGGCGGTTTTTTTTGGTCCTAATTCCGTTGTAAGTGGTTGGAAAAATTAACGGGGGTGAAAGATAAATATATTTAGGTAAACCTTGAGGTGTTAAGTAAACGCTGCATCGATCCATGGTAGACTTATATCCATCTGAAAATTTGAATGCATAAAATCTTCTTTCTGTCCGACCTGTTGTTTACAAGTTGCTATTTCACGTGCACATGCCTCGTGTTGGAGATATCCTTATTTAGATGTCGGTTGTAAACATCGTAGTCAAAGTTTTCCATATTTGGCATTCAGATCCACATATATGGATAGGCTCCGCCCATTACAAGTAACGCAAGAGTCTCCGTAAGGTGTTATGGCGGACAAGATACAATTTTCGAATACGAAATCGATCGTGAAGGTAGAAACAGGTATTGTAACACTTATAAGACTTATATCCATCTGAAAATTTGAATGCATGAAATCTTCTTTCTGTCCGACATTTTGTTTACAAGTTGCTAGTTCACGCGCACTTGCCTCGTTTTTGAGATATCCTTATTTGGATCAATTCTATAGTAAAACCGACTTTTTCGTAGTAACAGTTTCCATATTTGGCATATATGGATAGGCTCCGCCCATCGCGAGAGTCTACGTAAGGTGTTATGGCGGACAAGTAACAATTTTCAAATACGAAACCGGTCTTGAAG
>MJUT01036687.1:42147-63935 GCA_002080005.1 Gigantidas platifrons | reverse complement strand
TATCAGCACTAAGGTTGTGAGTTCTAATCCCTCTAATAGTGAGGTGTACTTGATACAACATTATGTGATACAGTTTGTCAGTGACTTGTGGCAGGTCTGTGGTTTTCTATGGGTACCCCGGTTTCTTCGACCAATAAAACTGACCGCCACGATATAACTGAAATATTGTTGAAAGCTGTGTGAAACACCATAACTTAACCTTCTGGAATATAAAACAAGTAAATTTTTAAGAGGACTTCCCAAACATCATTCCTGCAAATTTGGTTCCAACAGGTCCAATAATTTCGAGATGTTTTTGAAAGTTTCAGCCAATCTGAAGCAAGAATTGCACATACCTGCCATGCTTTAGCCGACGATGAAATGACAGACAATCAATGGCAATTACTCACATGACACTTATATTAAGGTTACTGTTGAAATACATATTGATTAACATCTACCGTATACTAACATACCTTTGATGATTGCTTGTTCTCCACATTTGTTTGTGTTGTATATAACAACATAACCATTCTCATCCACCAGTCCTAGTATATGTGATGAGGATTTCTCTGTAATTAAGTAAGTAATATTATTGTGTGGATGAGTTCTGCAATAGCAATTCTGAATACAAATAAATAAGCCAAAAATCATTGAAAATAACACTTGGTAGAGAAAATTTCAAACATACAGTGAAGGAAACGACCGCTCGCCAACTCGCCAAATGCGAGTGGAAATTTCGGTTGGCGAGTAAGATTCACTTTATACCCGCCGGTTTGGCGAGTAATAGTTGTAAGGCGAGTAGGAACTTGAAAACGTTTGCCACGATAACTGGTTTACAGCTTTAAAATATCATAGCTCCCAAACAGTTAAATTTTCTGTTAACTGTGTCATTTATTCAATATTTTATTAATCATTGTACTCGATAAGAAAGCATTCCGCCATAACACTTCATTTCTGTCAACAGAAAAATTAAGTATACAATTCCGACCCCACATAATTTTGCCAAGGTCGATTTCACAAATAAATGAAATATTGTTTCATTACAAATAGATGTGATGACTTTTAAATTGAATGCAAATAAAATAATTTGGTTTGATATATTTCAAACGAATTTGTAGCGAAAACCAACGCGAAAACATAAAAGTTAAATATGTATCGGAACCAGGTTTGACATGCATGTTTTATACCACGCATTAAAAGTCTGTAGAGCCAGTTGAGTTGATGAAGATGAAGACAACGAAATATGAGGAAGAAGACATCAACGCAGCTCTTAAGAGAGTGTTGATCCTTCTTGATCAAGTTAATGACTTGCCAAAATCTGCAAAACAAATTGTTGAACATTACTGTATTGTTTATTTGGTATTTGTTGGCGACTACATGACGTTCCATCCCATAACCAAAACGGACCATTATCAAAACGGACTACACTAAAATGGACCATAAACAAAACGGACTACCAGAAAAAAATATGCATTGTAAGAATCTTTATCTATTTTTTTTTATTGTGTGATTATTGTTTTTTTTTTTAAACTTGTCTTAATTGTGATAATTACTTTTTAGATTTATGAATAAATCAAATTTATAAGTATACTTCAGGTAATGAAGCCAAGTAATTATTGGTGTCTTAATCGGTTTATGACACCTTAATCACTTTTAATTAGATTAATGATCATCATCAGGTTGAATAAAAAATTAAGACAGTCTACATAAATTGTATTTATCAATTACAATCTACATTTATATAACAATAACATACAACATGAAGCACCAGTCCACATAGCACAGCTAAAGAAATAGCACATCATTTAAAATTAACTGAGCACACTTCTTCTTCGCCTCCTCGCATAACGTTAAAACTGGTGGTCAGGTCTGGGTTTGGTTCAGTAGTAGAGTTGTTGGTATCTGAAGTACTGGCTGATGTTGTAGTCTCCTATAATTATCATGTTTATCCAAGAAATTTATTTTTTATTTCAATAGTCCGTTTTGGTTATGGGATGAAACATTCGGTAACGTTGTTGGCGAGTTTAAAAAAAAATGTCACTCGTCAAACATGGCAAGCTCTATTTCATTTTGGCAAGTACTTGTTTCAGTCCACTCACCATTTTGGCGAGTGTTTGAAAAAAATGGTTTCCTACACTGACATATTAAATTCAATATTAGCATCATTTATACAGCTGTAGGGTCCGTCGACAGTCGTGATCATATGGTAGTTGTGATTTAGAACTACCTGTGCAATCAGTGCCCATCACCACTAAATTTCTCTCTCGTGGTTTCAAAATTTGAAGAAAAAAACTTGGTGGTACATGTAAAAGTAAATAAATCTTACCTTTAGAAAATTCACATGCCAGTGGTGGAACTGGCGACTACAAAAAAATTAAATATTTTTAATTTTAAATACATGTACATGCAGCAACCATTGTTTTTAATAGGCATAATGCAGAGATGAATTTTTGTACCAGGAAACATTGATGACTGACATATTGAGTATTGACAGTGATCATATATAATTTAAACTTGGACACATTCAGTATCAACATTTTGTGTAATATACATGTATGTGTACATTTAGGCTTGACCAAGTGTGTACCGGTATGTGGACAGCATGCATATAAATTGGGCATATTTGAGATTTCACAGTTTATGTAAGTTGTAGACAATGACACATTGAGAAATGACATCACATGTGTAATTTATGAAATCTGATCATGTGAGATTTGCCCATGTGGACAGCATGTGAATTTTGACAGAACATGTACATTGTAATTTATAGACTTTGACAGTTTGTAAAAGTTAAAGACTCTGCTACACTAAATAAGGATTGATGGACATCATGGTATGATTATAAATTTATCTACTTGAGTGATTGTTGTTTAACACCATGTGAGCAATTTTTCAAGATGAGATGATAATGATATCTGTTTTGTATTTGACCAACATGCTTAGTTAGGTCTTTAAGGTGCTGCAATGTAGCTCACTGAAACAACAGTATGCGGGTAGACATCGGACACATCCCAATTAATTCCGAGCAACCAGTCTTTGCTCTTACTCCTTAATGCTGTATGCTTAAGAGTAGAGGTAGCCGTAAATACCAGTTCGATAGCCTTTGGTTTGACCAGACCAGGGCTCTAACCTACGATCAATCGCACACGAGACGAGTTACGAGTACATTAACCACTGATGGTGTCTATGTATCTATTTGAACATGTATAGTAGTAGTAGTACAGTAGAACTTGTACAATCCGACATCCTGTGACATCCGACAAAAATTTATGGTCCCAAAGTAGTTGTGTTAACTAAGAAAACCCTGAGTATTCCGACATCCTGTAAAATCCGACACATTTGCCTGGTCCCTTGGCGAGTCGGATTAGACAGGTTCCACTGTACTTGTGATTGTAATTTAATGCTCACCCCTTCATCTTCACCTTCTATACCATATTCATCATAAATAGATGATTCATACTGTTCCAAAAGCAAGGAAAATAGATGGCTGGAATAACCTGTGGAGAAAGAAATTTTGAAGGACTGATCGTTTATACAGATGTTAAAGGGGAAGCGTGGGTATAAATAGCTGTACACATGTGGGCGGAGCAAACATTCAGTTTCTTCATTATTTTGGCCACGGTCATCTCGAGCAGGAAAAATCAATGATACACAGTTTCATAGTTACTTTTGGTGCAAAATATTTGACAGGCATGGTCACTAGTGTTTCTCCCTGCCAAACTTTTAGTCTTATTATAAATAATATTCTTCATCAGCCTAAAACCTACAAAAATCACTTCAAATTTGTGAGGTATGTGACCTTGGTCACGTTGGTCATGTGACATACAGTTTCATAAATATGCTGTTCATCTCAACAGGGATTTTTACTGATAAGCTCCGCCCACAAATTTTGGCGGTAGGCACTACCGCAAATTCCCCTTTAAGAGGAAACCATGTACATGTACGCATCTATATATACTACTAGATATTAGAACAAAACGACTGCAGAATTAAACAAGTCAAGCAAAAACTAGAACTGTCCGCATAGCGGGACTAATACCCTCCCCGCTTCACTCTGACTGTGTCCAAGATTGTAAGTCTACACGGAAAATATATTATTTGTCAAAGTATAATATTTAATCACATTCAACAAAAATAAAAACGTCATAGCATAAAAACTGTAAGAGGAGTTGCACAGACAAACCATGTACCCTTTCAGCCAAATTCACAATAAAAAAAAATTAACTAAGTTCAACAATCTATATTTTTCTGGTAAAATTCATGAAAATCAAAATCCTTACAACATGCACATCTTTGATACGAGTACAAATTTTCTGCAATGTAAAAACTTCCTAACTTACAAACTGTAGGAGGAGTTGCACAGACAAACCATGTACCCTTTTTGCCATATTCACACAAAAATGGCTCAGTTCAACAATCTATATTTTTAGTAAAAATGCACAAAAATCAAAATCCTTACCATATGCACATCTTTGATGTATGTACAAACAATCTACAATATAAAAACTTCCTAGCGTAAAAACTGTAGGAGGAGTTGCACGGACAAACCATGTACCCTTTTAGCCAAATTCACCAAAAAATGACTACCGTAAGTTCAACAATCTATATTTTTGGTAAAAATGCACAAAAATCAAAATCCTTACCACATGCACATCTTTGATATATGTACAAATGATCTGCAAAATAAAAACTTCCTAGCGTAAAAACTTTAGGAGGAGTTGCACAGACAAACCATGTACCCTCTATGTGGACAGACAGGGTGAAACCTATATACCCCCCCAAACTTTGTTTGCGGGGGTATAAATATTAATTTAATAATTCAGATTTAAAGATGATATTATGTCAAACAAAATTCAAACTTAAACTACTTAAAGTACAAAAAGAAAAAAAAATCTGTGCATCAGTAATAAACCAAAATCTCAATAATCAACTGGCAAAAAAAAAACAAAAAAACAAAAAGGACAGATTCTCTGGAATCTGAAAATAACCAAGTTCAATCATTTTTCATGATCAATTATAAAAACAAATCACTGCTTCTAGACTGTGATAATATACATGTAGTCGTACAGTTAATAGCTGACACTATACTTACCGGTAAAAACTATTAATACTTGATCAAATATCAGATATTTATTCCCAATTTACAAAATGAATGAGTAGATCAGAACATTAATATTCCATCACAATACATGTATTTTATACATGACTAATTCTGTATGACAACTCCATAATTTTGAGTAATATTTTAAATACATGTAAATAGTCCACAATGCTCTCTTTTTTGGCTTAGAAAAATCTTTAATATAACCTACATGTTAGTGAGTGGGTGGGTGGGTGATTGTTACACAATGGCAGGTGAGTAATTTTTCAGTCATATCATGGCGAGAACAAGTTACATTTCCAAGAAATGATGTCTGTTTTGTACTAGACCAACACACTTAGTGGGAATTTTATAGTGCTAGCTCACTGAAACAGGTTGCAAGTTCAGTAGACATGTCGCCCCACTCAGACACAATTTCCTGAATCGGAGCCATCCAGTCTTTTCTCTTACTCCACAATACTGCGCTCGTGCTTAGCAGTGAAGCAACAAATACCAATTTTATAGTCTTTGGTCTTACCTGACCTGAGCTGGAAATCCTGGAACTCGTGATCTATAACACCCGGGGTGAGCATGCTGACCATTACACATGATCTATAACACCCGGGGTGAGCATGCTGACCATTACACATGATCTATCACACCCGGGGTGAGCATGCTGACCATTACACTACCTCAGGAACTCATGATCTATCACACCCGGGGTGAGCATGCTGACCATTACACTACCTATGCGGTTTCCTACATGTACTGTAGGTAATATTTACCTTATAATATACTATAAAAAATACATGTATATATAAAATTGCTTCTTTTNAGAGGGAGAGCACGAAAGTGACCGTTATGAGCAGGTGACCATTATATAAAGGTGACCGTTACGGCAGGTTTGACTGTATATATAAAATTGCTTCTTTTGAAATTAAATCGATGAGATATCAATTGTTTAACGCCAGTAGCAAGTTTTTAGCTATATTTTTATATGGCTAAAAAAAAGTTATCTTCTGATGAGTTATTATGATGATGATCCCTGCTTTGCACAAGACCAATATGTTGAGCTGCATTTTAATAGTTCTAGATCACCGAAACAAGTTCTTATGTAGACATGTCGATCCATTCAAACACATCATCCTGATTCAAGCCTAATCCTTCTGTGGTCTTGCAAACTTGATATATGAATTGTGTTCTGTACAACATGAGCTCATAATTATTAAAGGAGAAGGAGCAACTACCAATTTTAGAGGTTTTGGATTGATATGATCTTCCACACTCTGGACATGCAACCAGCTATTAAACCTGTGAGAGTTTTATACATACAAATGTACATGTATTCTATATTATCTGTACAACCAATTACCGGTATAGGAAGGAAAAAAGGACTACATTGTACATTTATATTGTAACTGCATTTGTACTAAAACTACTAAGTACTTGTAAATAATTAACATAAAACAAAGGTTTGAACATTAAAAACAAACATGGTTTTAAATTTTGGATATTCCGGTACATGTAATAATATAAGATACAAAAGGAAATGAAAAAAATAATCAATTTTCTGATTGACAAAACTTATTAAATGATATACTAAATTCATATACAATATATACAACAATGTATGTAGATTTCTATTATTATTAGAAAACAAAAACCCAATGAACTTCTAAAATTAGAAACTTAAAATATCATATAATGACAGTTAGTAGATCTGATAATTTCACTTTTTTCCTCTAACTTTTCAAGACAATAAATTACACATTGTTTCTTCACATGAGAATACTGAAATGTTCTATGTAACATATGTAATACATGAAGATAATGACATCCCATGGTCGTGTGGTTCTCTTTACCACAATCCTCCCTCAAAATCTGAAGAATTGCCTTATCTAGATCACAGTCGCAAGATAAAACTTCAAACACGTTACGATTATCGATCCTTCTACACAGATAACCATCATCCTCTAATGAGGTCAACACCTCCAGTACATATTTCAATTTTGAATCCTTATCTTCTATTATTTCCAAAAAAGGCTGTAAAATGTCTAGCTTAGACACAACAGACGAGCTGATTTCATCAATTTTACCAGATTGAAAATAACTACATAGCTTGCTTTTGATTCCTCTAATATTATGATCAGTATTACGATCCATACTAAGTTCTTTTGCAACCTTCCACGGCAATTCAAATGGCTTATCATACTTCCCTTTGTATAGTTTTGGTAATTCCATCATTCTGAAAACTTCTACCACGGGATCTTCCACAATTTTGTGGTTGGCAGCCACGATTTGTCGTTTATTTCGAAACATACTTATTTTCCCACGAATACTAATAACATTTCCTAAAGAATATCCATTATTTCTAGATTCTTCTGTTTTATTCATCATTTCAAACTTGTTCTGTAATACTGCTGGAAGTTCATCAATGTTACTTTCGACATTAACACGATATTGATCTGTGTACGACATCTTCCAACAACTACAAGAGATAACTCCAGTTCCGTCATCTACTTCATACATAAAACACTTTGAATTTTGATCGACTCGAACAATGACTCCGATAATATCGACTTTATATATTGGATGATTCTTGTACCTGTATGCTCCGGGAAAAATAGCATATTCTTCAATAGATAAAATATCACAAATGTACATTTTATTGTAAGTTTGAAAATAGAAATCCAATCCCCAATTGTCACTTGGGTAAAATGTCAAAGATTTGGTATGTTTTACATTAACACACTCATCTACAGATGATGATGATGATGATGCCATTTCGGTGGTTGATCCAAATAAATTTTGTGTCTAAACTGAATAACCAGCGTCTCGGTCCTGCTTTCTGAAATTAAATAGTCATGTTGACAGTTCTCCTTTATATATTAAATACACATGCAATGTTCCTTTTTCAAACTAAAAACTGAAACAGTACAAGCATCTTCAACTTCCTAAATGCATAAACCAGTCCATTTGAAAAAAAAAAAAAAAAAACATTTCCCCAAATCATGTGATAACAAATTTACATTTTTTTCAGTGTTGAGAAGGACCAGAGATCTCAACCAAAAATTCACAAGTCCCGCTAGTGCATTCTTTGTACAAACGCCCTAGCAAATAGGGTGGACTCGTATCGACTAGTTGCAAGTACAGTATCTCTGAAGGACGATGATGGTGAAAACTACCTACTGTCAAAAGCCTCTTTATGATGTAGTTCTTGAACCTCATACAATATGGCACTAATATTATTCTACAAATTTTCATCAATTTTGGGATTTTGTAATATTGAAACAAGATAAAAATTTCTGGACTATTACTGAATGGTAAACAATAAACATCTTTGATCCCTCAAGGATGTCATATAAGAATTTAGTGGCAAAAAAATAGAGCGTTCTACCCACAATCCTTAACAGATTCTGAAGTTAAAGCAGAATAATTTCAAAATGTGTGTCATTTAAATACAAGTAACAACAATAATGCACAAAAAATGATGTATGTTACTACTTTTGTATCTACTTATTTTTTTCCAGAATGCAGAGGACCATTTTTTTCGACACTTGAATGTGTTACATCATTAAAATATCTTATATTCAGGTCAAGTACTGAATTTAATTGATCATGCTTTGGCTGTGTTTTGACGAGTTTGTTATACGTTACATAATGTCGGAGATTGCATTGTAGTTTGATTTCATCTATACAAATGTGCCGATCGGCATCAATGAATCTATAATACACTGCCAACAACACAACTACATGTATGAGTAAGTTTATTTTCATCTTGTATTCTTTGCGATAAAAAAATATTTGTGCAAGTTTTTATTTTTTAAGGCTCATTATTATCCCTTGGGGCCCCAGAAAACTAATGTTTTGCTGTTGGGGTACATAATGTACATGCATGATGATGAACCTAGTGCTTCTTCTTCCAATAAAATTGAACTTGTGCTATGTACATTCGCACAGAAGGATTTGATTTGATTTTTTGGTGTTTAACGCCACTTTCAGCAATATTTTGGCGACCAGTTTTAGTGGTGGAAGAAGCCGGAGTACCCGGAGAGAACCACTGACCATGGGCAAGCAACTGGTAAACTTTATCACTTGTGGCTGCGAGTCAAGTTAAGTACACCCTTTTTTGTAATTCATCAAGCCGGGCACGAACCCACGCCGTATTGGTGATAGGCTTGTACGAGTTGTTACAAAAATGTAGGTAATCCAACTACCTAACTCAATGAGCCACCTGGGTCCTTCGCACACAAGGAGGCAGGTGATTAAAAACATGTCTCAATAAACAGCTGCACCAAGAGCGCATGATACGCCCGTCATCAACATTCATACAATATTTGTAAAGACTTTCTTTCCCATAACTCTGGAATGAAAAATCAAAATTTCACCAAAAAGTAAACAGACCGTAAGACTATCAATTCCAATAACTGTGTGAAATTTGAAGTGAATTGGCCAAGGGGTTCTCAATTTACAGCGTGACATACGAAAAATCACATACAATTTGATGAATAAAGTTCCATAACTCTGGAATGAAAAATTGAAATTTCACCAAAAAGTATACAGACCATAAGACTATCAATTCCAATAACTATGCGAAGTTTGAAGTGAATTGGCAAAGGAGTTCTTAATTTACAGCGCGACATACGAAAAATTGCCTTAAAATCATGTACAATTTGATTAATAAAGTCCCATAACTCTGGAAAGAAAATTCGAAATTTCACCATAAAGTATAGACCATAAAACCATCAATTCCAATAACTCTGTGAAATTTGAAGTAAATTGGCCAAGAGGTTCTAAAGTTAGAGCGCGACATGTGAAACGGACAGTGGTATACATTGTACCATAATACGTCCTGTCTTAAAGATGGGCGTATAAAAATGTAATATATAGTTTAAACTATGATGTGAATATCTACCAGGGTTCGACATTAACTGTTGTCCGATTGCCCGAGGCAAGTGAAAATGATTCTGTGATATGTTCGGGTCGTTATATTTTATTACTGATAAATAAAATAAACACTGGCCGTGTGTTTCAGTGATATGGAGATTTTTGTTATCGTAAACAATTACAGCCATTTTCAAAATTCGTGGAGATGAAGTGCAGCCATGCTTTTTCAATGTTTTTTCCACCTGTGAAGGTCATTGATCTAGATCACCAAAGTGCTTAAGGTATTGGTAAAATGACCATGATCTAAAACGTGTATGTGACGTACAGTGTGTATAAAATGGTGTGCCCAGTGGAACCATTCTGGCTGCTCATTTACAGAAATGTTTGCATTTATCAAACGAAACAAGCGTGATGCAAAATGTTTAACCTTCATAATATATTTTCTGACCTTCATGGGAAACATAGCAAAACCATGATTTGCAATATCTCTCGAGTTAAAAAAAACAAAACAAAAAACTTGCCTGCCGCCCCTTAAAAATTTCCCTATGTTAAGGGAAACCAACATTCAATTTTATTTGGCCTATGAAACATTTATACTTAAATTTTCTAACAAAAATAGCCAAATGATGCACTAACACTATGCCCACATCATAAGGTGTAAATAATTAATATGAGGGGTTATTCTACTCTATGAATGGTCATTGTAGATTGCATAGTTCTACACTACATGCATATATGGCACTTAAGAATTCGGGCTAGTAGTTTACAGTTTCGGGCAAGTAAAATCAATATGGCACTTGCCCGAATGGACAAGTTGGTCAAAAAGTTAATGTCGAACCCTGTCTACACGTGTTCGTGAACCAGTGCCACCTTGAACACTAGCAGTGACAGTGTGGGAACATTGATTAGCACTGGCCACTGCCACTAAAATAGAACAACCAAGGATTTATATAGTCCTATTATATAAATCCTTGGAACAACCAAGGCAAAAAGAGTATAGAATGAGAAAGATACGATAACGTAACCCTCATTCCGCTTGTGCTCCATTTAGGGTTACGAATCGGTCCCATTCAACGCATGGGAGCACCAGCCGGTTTTTTGTCCTAATTCCGTTGTAAGTGGTTTAAAAAATTAACGGGGGTGAAAGATAAATATATTTAGGTAAACCTTGGGGTGCTAAGTAAATGCTGCATCAATCCATGGTAGACTTATTGATGTTACAAGGTAACCTGGCCGGCCTGTTTGAACTTCAAACTATGACCGTGGATGAATCTACTATTTATATGTAACACCAGGTTCTCGTACAAATAACAACAATCGGTTGTTGACTGATTTTGTCTGTTTATTGATTTATGAGTTTTTAATTTCCCTTTGGAAAATTGCTCTGTGTTCGGTAATTTTGTTATTACCCTTATTCATAGTATTGTTGTTTGCATAGAATAGAATATAAAATAAAAGGTATAATAATTGTCAATTGACTAATTAAATGGATCAGTGAATTCAGATGTAAACTATTTTACCTGTCCACCCTAAATTAAAAATGAAGGTTCCAATTCAACTACGACCGATAGCCACGCCCTGCCATGTTAGCCTGAATCAACAATATATCCATCTGAAAATTTGAATGCATGAAATCTTCTTTCTGTCCGACATTTTGTTTACAAGTTGCTATTTCACGTGCACTTGCCTCGTTTTGGAGATATCCTTATTTGGATGATTGCCGAAAAATCTTAGTAAATTCGTAGTAAAAGTTTTCCATATTTGGCATTGAGATCCATATATGGATTGGCTCCGCCCATCGCGAGAGTCTACGTAAGGTGTCATGGCAGACAAGAAACAATTTTCGAATACAAAATAGATCGTGAAGTAAAAACAGGTATTGTAACACTTATTTCGTATCACCATTACTTAAAAAATGTAGGGAATAATACATACATGTGATAGCTCCCGGATTCTGCGGGAGTCTCCCGGATTCGACCCTTCAAAATGCAAGTCCCGGAATCGGTAGAAAATCTCCCGGATTCATAACTTTGTCAAAACGTTGAACTTCCGGTATCGATTTTACCTAGGTACTTTCCCTGTGTTTATAATTGGCGACACATCAGCTGATTACACCTGTCCATCTACGATGCTTGGGTGATTTTGTATTGATTTTCAGCAATTAAATCTTAAAAACTAATCACTTTGTTTGTTTAATAGTAAAGTTTTTGACAGGGGTTCAGCATTTTTGAAATGGCTTCTCGTAAAAGACACTCGTCGTGTCCCGATGGACCAGTTAACCCTAAGAAAATTACATACACCTGCAAATTTCAAGAACAGTGGAAAATAGAATTTGACTGCATCACCAATAGTGATAAAGGGAAATCGTATGTGTACTGCACAGTATGCAATTCGCATTTTGGTATCACATACGGAGGTAAAAACGATGTACAAAGACGTGTTACACAGTCTTTCCAAAGGTAAATTGAAGTTGAATGGACATTCGGTCCAGTAAAGGAGTACAAATTACTGGACCGAGCATCAAGTTTACAGGACATTCACATGCTCCACAGAGAAGATGCTCAGATTCCTACTGGTCATTTGGTCCAGTAATGAATAACCTTTTACTGGACCAAACCAATTTTTACTGGACATTGCCACATGTCCGACGGACTTTGGGAATAACTGTGTTACATCAACGAGTCATAAGCAGAATTCCGTTTGCGTAGATAAGAACAAGAAATTGACAAGACATTTTCTTGAAAAAGACAACTACTTTAGATGAGAATGTTCGGAAAGCTGAAGTGTTATTTACATATTTCATAGCAGAACATAATGTGCCGTTTTTGATAGCTGATCATTTCTCTCAACTCTGTAAAATAATGTTTACAGATTCTGCTAGATTTGACACATTTTGGACTGAAATTAAATGCATTAAATTAGTCAACACTTGTACTCTTAGGCTTAACTTGTTCATCTGGCACTGAACATTTTGAGTTTGCCACAGCAATGCTGATCCAGAAAGGTACTTTTCCATCTTGAGGAAGATAGACACAGACTCTAGGGGAAATTTGTCACACAACACTATTATGTCACTGTGACTGATGAACTGCAATTTCAATATTGAATGCAACTGTTTTGAATACACCTCATCCAAGTCAGTTCTGAGTGAAGCAAAGAATGCTTGCTCCTCTTACATGCAAAATCTACTAATGCCAATGGTATCTGAAGATGTGAATGACAGGGAGTAGAATGTTGGTCATTGTGTTATATACTACATTTTGTATTGTATTTGTAGAACTAAAAAGATGTATTTCATGCATACAAGTATGAATATGTACATAAATTAAACTATAGAAGAGTAAAAGTTGTTGATAAATACGTCGAAAAAAAATCTCCCTGATCACACCCCCAATCTCCTGGTTTTTGAAGGCAAATCTCCTGCAAAGACCTGCCGACATTATCACATGTATGATAAGTTATGACCAGATATGCAAAATGAAAGTTGAAATATTCACGGAACGAAAATTTTAATTTGCTCCCATACGTTGAATGGGACCGATTCGTAACCCTAAATGGAGCACAAACGGAATGACTCCATGAGGGTTACGTTATCGTATCTAAGAATGAGAATGTCAAGTTTTAAGTATCATTTATTCCGATGATAGTATGGTAGTAAAAGTTAAAAATGGAGGTGAAATTTGGTTTAAACGACACGTAAATACATCGCAAGACCATATTTTTGGGAAAATCGTTCATGACATGTGATAGAGTATATTTAATGTACATAGACCAAATACAAATATAAATACAAAAAGATTTTATTGCTAATCACAGCGCCCAAGATGAGCAGAATAATCACAATAAATTTAGTTACAATGTCATGATTAGAATGATTTACATATGATTCATAGACCAGTGCTATCGCATTTACTAAAGAAGTCTTATTTATTGAGGAATGTAAGAACATCTTACATTTATTTCCTGACCATTGGCTGCTTTGTAAACGTTTTAAAATGTTTCCTGGACAGTACATTCTTTCTATTGTGGCAAATCTCCCGCCAAATAATGCCAAAATGCCAATTATCACCAAAACGTTTTAAAGAAATGGAACGCTATAAATTATACTTCGGAAGCGTCTCTGTAACCCTGACCCTTTATACAAATCGATGACGGATTTTAATCTCGGAATTTTACTATTTAAAAAAGGGGGATGGTAGCATATAGCATATAGGCCTGCCGCCTATACAGCATTGTTCTGATATTGTTTAAGTTCTTAAAATTTTCGTTTCATGCCCAGTTAAAGGGATTCTTAAGTCACATCGCAGATCTATTATTAGAAATTTCCTTATTTATTAATGACAAGGGAAGTAATTCGTGACTTCCGGTGATTCAGGAATGATCGAGAATCAACGTGAATAAGCAAGAACAATCCGAAGCCATCCAACATTTAATAGCAAGGGAAATCTTGATTTATCAACAAAATGAAGGGCAAAACAGGACCTCCTCCAGGTGTATCGAAATCGTTGTATAAAGACAAAGAAAAACCAACACAAATTCGATACAGCAATATTACTGCAGCAAAGGGTTTGTTGTTTACATTGGTTACACTGTCTCTGCATAACTGTCTTTGTAAATAAAAGCTGGACCTTTTTGCTATCGTCCCCCATATAAAAGCGTATATAACATAATATTATACATTCAGTATATATTAGGACGTGTACATTTCTTTAGATTATTTTTTCTTTTAGAGTAGGTGCGACCTGTCACAGGAATAGACAGGATTCTGAAATTTGTTCAATAAAAGACCTCGATCTCTGTAAATTTACCAGACATTTATGTTTCACTATATAAAGATGGACAGGAATGTAACACAATAACATATTTCTTATTTAAACATTTCTAACTGCGTAATCCGTACCTCTTTAGGCAGTTTAGGTCTTTTTGTGATCGTAGAGCTACATACAAAAATGTATTTGGCCCATTTATTAAATATGTTCAGAATTGTGACCTTGAGTCGCATGTTTGGTTAACTAATGTACTGCGGAATAAGTGGGTTGAGGTGTATCACAGATATAAATCATTTCGTTGAGTATTTTTCTATAAGCTTCCAGGGCTCACGTTGGAGGGCGATTCAGGTGAAGAAGTCGCCTTGTGAAGGTTGACTTCGCTTTTTCGTTGGTCAAAAGCGAAGTTCAAGTCGCCTTGTAATTTTGAAGAGTCGCCGTCCACGTATTTTCTTCTCACTTGTCATTTATGAAATTGTCGATATCGTGCACATGTTTATTGAAATCTATCGTATCCATTAAGTATTTTGAAAGCGATTTTCTTGGAAAGTAATCCATTATGGTTTATAGAAACTTTAATTTCGTTCATTAGAGATTATGTTTATATATGCCCGACTTAAAATAAAACTATGTGTATTTGTTTTTCTTAAACAAACAACAATGGTGCCATTTTGGAAAGGGGACGTAATGCGGTACTGTGCTATGGGAAATGTTGACCAAACTTTTTGTCCGAAGCTACTTTCAACAAAACAAACTTTTGATTTATGTTTTCTCATTTCTGTGACATAAAATCATAGTTCTCATATCAAATATGTTCATATATGCGAAGATTGGCAAAATCAAAATTCATTGAAATGCACGGGAGGCTTCCAGATATTTATCCATCCACATCAGTATTTTATACTCGACACCGGGTTAATTAATTACGATCTATCGAACTGTTTACATCCAGACGTGTAAATGTTAATGCATATCTAATTAGAAAATAGAATTTGAACTACAGTAGCTTTACTCTATTTTTGCAATCTGATTTGAGGTCTGGCAAATGATAATTACAGCCTTTACTTTCTTCAGTTTTTGACTGGCAGTGGAAATTTACGTTTGTGCTATAATTAGTTGGACCATTGAGCAAATTGACAGAGACATCGTTCTTCTGCTAAAGATTACACAAATATGAGTTATTACAATTTGTGTGGTGTTTGACCAAGGTAGACAGAAATAAAAATGTGACATTGAATAGATGTCCTTAAGGTAGTTATGAATAATAATAAAAACCCAGAACAAATCAGTTCAGAAAGCTTTAACTATTTACTAAATTTGGGCAGGGTAACTTCAGAGGGGTCGCGAAAAAATGTTTCGATTAATCGCAATTAGCTTCTCCCAGAAGTCTCCCCACTTCTCTCTGTTGTCTCCCACTTCTCCCTGTGAGCTCTCTGAAAGAGAAGTCACTTCTCCCTCTAATTTGAAAGTAGTGGGAGCCCTGAGCTTCACCTTTGAATTTTAATATTTACATCCTAAAAAGAGATAGCTGTTTGCCTTTTGTAACACCATCTTTACGAGATGTGTATAAAAATACAGAATTTACTCTAGAAAACTTCAAAATCTGATACGTTATTTCCAGATTTAAAAATACACAAAGTTAATTTTTATTCTGAAGTTGATTCTATATTTCTATAGGTATAGCCAATAGGACTACCTTTCAACTTCAGAATGATGTATTTTGCTTTTTCACTTGAATTGCCATAAGATGTGATGATATAAATGAAAATTTACTCACATGGTGTTAAACAACAAAGACTCACACCATATCCCTACTAGTTCAAATTGATATATATAATTTTGCTTTCTGAAATATAATTGCATATTTAATATTTTACAGCTGTAGCAGATGCTATCAGAACAAGTCTCGGTCCTAGAGGAATGGACAAAATGGTGAGTGTATTTTATAATGTGTAGATCTATGCGATGTAATGCTAATGATTCAGAGGTACCTATCAATGTAAACTTACAATGTTTCAATTTTTATGATAAGGCACTCTTGTACAGATTTTATGTTTATTGTTAATTTTGACTGAGGAAGAAGGTTACAGCTATGTCTTTAAATTTGTAAACCTAGAGTATTAACTAATAAAATGTAAGTTGTTTTTTTCTCATCTAGTAGTTACAATTCTCTGTCAGTTTAAGTACTGGTATATCTTTATTTCTTGAAGCTAATAAAATGGGACAAGTAGCGCTGTATAATATTCAGTATTACAGATATATACAGCTATAGAAACATAGTAAAGACAATAACAAGTTGTAAAGAGTTTTGTATGGTAGTTATAATCATTGACGAACATGTCTTTATTTTTAGATACAAACTGCAAATGGAGATGTTACTATTACTAATGATGGAGCAACTATACTTAAACAAATGCAAGTTCTCCACCCAGCAGCTAAAATGGTAGGTTTAAATTGTAACAAAGCATTTCTTAAAGTAATATTTGAATAATTACTAGTTGATTTTCTGTAAGATGAATATGAAGATACCAAAGGGATAATCAGAATATGTAAACCGAAGAATGACAGACAACACAATGGCCAAAAGAAAAAAGACAAATAACAATCCAAAAAACATTACACATAAAACTTAAGATTGAGTAACGCAAACCCCACACAAAAAACGGGGGTGAACTCAGGTGCTCTGGAAGGGTAGGCAGTTCCTGCTGCACTAATGGCACCCATCGTGTTACTCTAGGTACAAACCCGGTGATAAGTCGTGAATGAGGAAAGGACCGGAAAGTGTTTAGGACAAGTGGAACATATCCGTGGTCATTTGTGACACTGATGTTCTGTAACAGTTAAGTAATTTACAGAAAATATTTAAATGTTAACATGTATATGATTCAAAAATATTCTTCTGGAAAGTGTGACTTAACAGAAAAGGATTAATTGTCAAGTAGAAAAATTGTTGTTGTATTAAATTATTTTTTGTGTCATATATTTCTTGATAAAGTTTACAATGTTTGTGATTTGTGTAGGTATTGAAAACGTTTTTGATCTTTTTCAGTTGGTAGAACTCTCCAAAGCCCAGGATGTAGAGGCTGGTGATGGAACTACATCTGTGTGTGTGATTGCTGGTAGTCTGTTAGATGCTTGTTATCAACTTCTTTCGAAAGGTTTGAATATTATTCAGTAATAATATCTTAAAATAATTCTCAACGATTATCCATCAATGGTGGATGTTGGTATAACTATCATTGATCTTGAAAATGTGATCGATTCCCATCGCTACACTTCAGTGATTATACCGACACTCCGGGGATGCAAATTAACTATTTTTTCCCAGTAGCCAGCTGGGCTACTGACTTCTAATTTCTAGGGGCCCAGCTAAATTTTTAAGGGCCCAGTTTTATTTTTCAGTCGATGAAAAAGAAAAATCAAAACATTCGGGCATGAATGAATAATTATTCATTCTAAAAACCCATTTAATCAGGTAATACAGGCTTTTTAAATACTTGTAGCAGTATGAATTTTTAGCTTCGTCTGTCTTCCTCTTTTGTGGAGGTTTTATGCCACTGATAAACTCCCACATTTTCTAAACAGGAATTAACCACCTACTTATAATTTAAACTCTTAATGGGGAATGGATACGCAAAAAGGTTTCCAGAGATGTTGAATTAGTTTGTGTGATAGATCCAGCAATAATTAAATTTAATCAGGTCTTGTCCTGATCTGACCTATAAAAAAAATCATAATTTTCTTAGGAATGCATTTTTTTGTGATGTCAAACTTGTCTATAATAACGTTTGATGGCAATTTAGTAAGCAGTCTTTATGTAACTGTGTCAGTTGGCATACATATATAATGCACAGTATAGGTATCCAGTTGATGTAATGAATACAGTACTACCGGGTATATGTAAATAATTCTGTTTACTTATTCCTTTTACTGTATGCTGTATAGTATTATATGTGTGCAGATATTGTATTTTAATATATTTTTTTTATTTGTAAACAAGTAAAATGTAGCAGATAATTTTTTATTTCATAGGTTTATAAATTTGAAATATATTCTATAGTATAGTATAAAATTAACTGTATAAAAGTATCCAATACACATCTATTCTTTTGGAAAATTTTAGGATATCAATTGAAAATAAACTAAAATGTACAATTGCAATAGACAAGTTATTCACCTTAGTTTGGATTACAAGTATCAATCAATTTTCATGTAAATAATTTTTTCAATTAAATGTTTTTCTGTATATTGTTATCTAAAAAGATAGCAGATATGGCCGACAATCCGTATCTCACTGTCCGATCCCGTTCCGAATATTTTATATCAATGTCAACATCTGGTTTACCTACATTTTTTAATTTCAGTTAGAACATGAATCTGTTGTCATCTTCAATATATAAGCATCTCAAAACAAATTTAATTAAATACAAACAATCTTTGATACTTTTGGAGTGTGGAAGTCAACTTATTTCTGTGTTCAGTAATATATTTCAGTTTTAAGGCTCAACGTATTGCAGGTGCTCGTTCCTACTAAAAGGATGCTTACAATACGTTCATGTATAACTAAGAAGAAGTTCTGATTAATAAAAATAGGAATGTGCCGGTCTGACAGAATAAATAAACAAATTTCAAGTTTGTCTGATATTTTATTAAAACTGAAAACGGAATTAAATGCCGTTCTAGAAATTCCGTTGGCAGTGAAAACTTGGAGTGATGAATGAATTTCAATCGCCAACTGGGCGACCGCAAAGTAATATTTGATCGCGCAGCTGAAATTTTACTCGCCGTGGGCGACCGTTAATTTGCATCCCTGTATTGAGTTTCTGATTATTGCCAAAGATTGTGACATATGTATTCAGGTATTCAGACAGAGTCCCGTCGACCGGATGTAAATTGACACTTGTATATTCTGCCTAGCGACTTCCTGGATGGACCTAAACTCCATACGGCAATATTGATCGAGTAAAATGATAATTATTTGATTAAATGAAATTAATTAAAAACATTTTATGAACATTGGTTGTTCAAATATTGATTGAGTAAAATCATAATCCTTTGATTAAATTAAATTAATTAAAACATCTTTTATGAACACCGACTGTTAAAATAATGATTGAGTAAAATCATAATCATTTGTTTTTATTGTTAAAAGGAAAAATCCATTTCTAAACGTTTCGGCCTAAATCATTTGATTTCAAATTAGAATTAAAACATCTTTTTTGAACATCGATCGTTAAAATTGTGAATACATATTAATTATGATGAGACAGCTAGTTATATAGTTAGGTAAATATAAAGGAAATGAAACATTTTGTTCATTTAAAATAGTTGTTTGTCAAAAAGGTATGTATCTGTTCAATTCAGTATTTAATTTTCCAACATTTATTAGATTTAAATTACAGTCATCTGAGCGCTTTAAATGAAGCGAATTTAACATCAGCACCCAGACTTTAAATTTCAATCCCACAAGGCATTATCGAGCGAAAACGTCACGACCCGATGGAAAAAGTAGAAATTAAGATTACAAATTAACGATTTGCTTCGTTATATGTGGAAATATGTAGATAAAACTTTGTGAATATGTTTTTTATATCACCAGGAACATATTTAGCTAACATGTAAAAAATCGCAAAGTTTCCCTTTAAGACGTTCAATTATAAAATTTCCTATGAAAGGACAAAAAAAGGTGACCTTTTAATACAGGTGACTGCTTAATAGAGGTGACCAAATAGGCAGGTTGGACTGTACCATAAAGATTTAGATCCCTTTTACTTTTAAGTCATCTCTTTGTTATAAAACAAACGTTTTTAGTTAAGCTAAATGTGATGGATTAGTACCAGTAGTACCTCTCTTTTTAAAGCCATCCTTTCAGGAAAATGACCTGATAAGAGTGGCAGCCCCTCTTGAGGGGGACAATTTAATAGTATGACTGTCTTGGTGTTTCTGAAAACTGGCCTCATAAGAGAGGTGGCTTCTCTTGAGGGGAACAATTTAGTAGTATTTAACTGTCTCTGTACTTATGAAATGTGGCCTGATAATTTGAATTTGAATTTTGGTGTTTAATGTCACTTTCAGCAATATTTCAGCTATATCATGGCGACTAGTTTTAGTGGTGGAGGAAGCCGGAGTACCCGGAGAGAACCACCGACCCTGGGCAAGCAACTGGTAAACTTTATCACTTGTGGCTGGGGGTCGAGTGCACCCTTTTTTATAATTTAAAAAGCTGGGCGCGAACCCAGCCTGATAAAGGAGGTGGCCTTAACAAGAGGGGGATTATTATAACTTCTACGTTAATACATGTACAGTCAACATTTAAAACATTCTTACTTTTAAACGTTCTCTACGAAAAGTTTTTGATCCTTCTTTGATAACTTCTAACACCTCATTTGGTGACATGTGTGATCCATTTTGTTCCAATTTAGCAGAATAATAACACAGCACCTGCAATAAAAGCAAAATTGGATTAAAAATACAGCACGACCGTGTTGTGTCAACGTTCAAGGGACATAGTGTTTGTCTGAATGATAAGAATACAGATGTAATGACGCTCCACTTGTCATGATGTATAAAATAGTTGGTTGGCTGGTTATGGTACTTAATGCCACTTTCAACAATATTTCAGCTGTATCGTGGAGGTCAGTTTTATTGGTGGAGGAAACTGGAGTACCCGGAGGAAACCAACGACCTGTCGCAAGTCACTGACAAACTTTATCACATAATGCTGTATCGAGTGCATCTCACCATGAATGGGGTTCGAACTCACAACTATAAAGGTGATAGGCAATAATAGCACAGGTAGTTGTAAATCCTACTACCATACGATCTCAACGACCAGGGATTTTTCAGGGTATTTTGGGAAATGGCATTTTTTGTCTGGTTGGGAATTTTTCATCGACAAAAGAGTAATTTTGGGAAAATTACTTTATGTTCTTGTAGCATTAATATTGATGTTATTGTCTGTTTTATTTTTATTCATAACTACCTTAAGGACATCTATTCAATGTCACATTTTATATTTCTGTCTACCTTGACTATTGGAGTCTTGCATAACACTGATTTTTTATATGTACCCC
>MJUT01036687.1:21104-32390 GCA_002080005.1 Gigantidas platifrons | reverse complement strand
TTACAACTACCTATGCAATTAGTGCCTATCACCACTGATGTTGTGGGTTGGAATCTCGATCAGGGAGAGGTACAACATTATGTGATAAAGTTTGTCAGTGACTCGCGACAGGTCAGTGGTTTTCTCCGGTTTCCTCAAACAATAAAACTGATTTCCATGATATAACTGAAATATTGTTGAAAGTGGCATTAAACACCATAAAACAAATCAACCATCCACCGATATATGGTTGCATCACCACTTGAGTGAGTCTTTGAGCGATTGTTGTCTAAAGCCACAGAGCAATCAATATCATTCTATTACAGCAGCCCCCCCGTCTTATATACAAGGCCACTCCTTCTTGTTTTCAGCTATATCATGGCAAAAACAAGTTAATCTTCAATGAGATGATGATGAGGTCCGCTTTACACTAGACCATCACGAGTAGTTGGATTTTTTAGTGCGAGCTCACTGATACAACAGTCTGTGGATAGACATTCCGCCCCACTCTTGACACATCATTCTGATTCCGAGCCAACCAGTCTTTGCTCTTCTCCTTAATGCTGCCTGCTTAGTGGAGAAGCAACAAATACCAATTTAATAGTCTTTGGTTTGACCCGACCGGGACTCAAACCTCCGATATACTGCATTCGAGGCGAGCAAACTAACCATTATGCCACAATCATCAGATTGGAGCTCATATAACTTACTAATTAATCAATATAGAAAATCTTTTGTAAATTTCACCTGTTTAAACACAATACCTGTTTATTACGAACACAAAAGGAGGTTCTGTTTACATAGGTTTCCCTGTATCGTAAAGTCATATAACTTACTAATTGATCAATATTTGTTCTAGACAATACAAAAGCTTTCATTGATAGTGTGGTCTGGTCGTCTCGTAACGTAGAACACAAGCCGTTATACAAATCAGTGAAGTCAAACTTAAATGTAGCTACTACTGTAGTTGGTGTGGAAGATGATTGGTCTAAAAATGAATAGAGAATAAAATGTAATGAAAAATAAAAAATATACCCCACTGTCCCAAAAGTTCACAAAACAAAATATACCCCACTGTCCCAAAAGTTCACAAAACAAAATATACCCCACTGTCCCAACAGTTCACAAAACAAAATATACCCCACTGTCCCAACAGTTCACTAAACAAAATATACCCCACTGTCCCAACAGTTCACAAAACAAAATATACCCCACTGTCCCAACAGTTCACAAAACAAAATATACCCCACTGTCCCAACAGTTCACAAAACGAAATATACCCCACTGTCCCAACAGTTCACAAAACAAAATATACCCCACTGTCCCAACAGTTCACAAAACAAAATATACCCCACTGTCCCAACAGTTCCAAAATCTAATACAGTAAAACCTGTCTAAACCGAACCCTTTTAATATTTCTTTAATTTGTAGAAATACAGTCGAACCTGTATTTATTAAGAGGTCACCTATGGGACTAAGAAAAAGTGGCATCGTAAAAGAGGTTCAATTCATCTGAAACTTTCTATGACCAAAATATGACTTTAAATACAGGTGACTGCAGAGACAGGTTTTATTGTACAGGCAAAATCGATACTCCTAACACACATAAACATGACCGCTCACTTTCCTGACTTGATACAGGCACTTCAATAAAAAGTGGCAGGGTTAAACTGGTAAAGAAATATGCTAAATCTGAAACAAAGAGAGGTTGATTGCATAGTAGTTGGAATTACATCTCACTGTGTAATCAGTACCCATCACCACTATAAGTTGTGAGTTAGAATCCTGAATTACATCTCACTGTGTAATCAGTACCCATCACCACTATAAGTTGTGAGTTAGAATCCTGTCCACGGTGAGGAGTACTTGATGTTAATTTGTGTAATAAAGTTGGTCAGTGACTTGTGTCTGTTTTTGGTTTCCTCCAAGTGCTGACAAAATCTACAATATACAGTCAAACATGTATTAAGAGGTAAACTTTGGGACCAAGAAAAAATGGCCTTATAAGACAGGTGGCCTCTTAAAAAAGGTTCAATTCATATGAAATTTTCTATGACAGGACGAGAAAAAGGTGACCTTTTAATACAGGTGACTGCATGGGCAGGTTTGACTGTATATAGAGGACTATTATTATTTCTATTACTAATACAAGTTGAATGCCAAGCGACTAATTCTTTAGCTATATCACTAAGTGAACATGTTACATTTGACACATGAGATGTTTGATCTTCAGAGTGCTAGCTCCCTGAAACAAGTCTGCGGGTAGACATGTCGCCCCACTCTGACACTTTATTATGATTCAAAACCAACCACTCCGCCTACTTCTTTTTACTGCAAGCATAGGAAGGAAGCAGCAAATGAAAATTTTAGTCTATGGCTTATCGTGTTTTCAGCTTGTTGTCAAAACTTGCTGTCAACATCGATTTCATACAGAAATCTGACCTCATCCCAACCCCTTGCAAGTCATTATTTTGTCAAACAAATAATTGGTTTACAATTTATTGTCAAAAATCTATTTATTGTCAAAAATCAGTAGGAGTTGCTTCCCTTTGACTTCATATCACTGGGAAATAAACATTTAAAAAACAAAAAGTGATTTTCAAAAATTTTGGGCGACATAAATAGTCATTTCGTCAGCTGGATTAGGCCCTAATTAAACTGAAACAAGTCAGTTTCTTTGAATTCTCTTGTATAATATTCACACCAACACTTTTCAAGTCTGCACACGAACTGACCTTGAGAATTAGTAAATGAACACAATGCCTGTCTATATGGGTTGTTAAGACTAAACTCTGTTGTACAATGATTTGTTAGCACCAACAGAAATAACAAACTCTGATTGGCTAATAACGTCTCCTGGTACTCCTCTTCCCTTTTCTCTGATTTGTTGGCCATTCCCAGAGTCATCACAGACCACAGACTTGCTGCAAAAGATTTAAAACAAATTAAAATCTTTGACCTTTTTTCTAACACAAAAATCCACTTTTCAGGACGTCCATAAAAATTGTCTGTTTGCTGTAACTCGACTTATTCCCAGAAATTGCTGTGATCATAAATTTTCTTCTAACCATTTTTCACAAACATTTGCTCTGTATTTTATTTTCTCCCCTGTTTTTATAAGAGAAATATATATAAATTAGCATGAAATGATACGGATGTTAATGAACATGAGAGAATATCCAATTTTACACTTGGGCAGAAATTAAAGTAAAGGAACATCACTTTTATCAGTTTTCTGTGACAGTTAAATATTGGCTTCCCCTGAGGGGGTCAATTTAGTAAAAAATGTAGTACTGTGAAATCATTATTAATCGTGGGGCTCTAATTATTTTCCCTGATTTCTTGGTCGACTTAAAACCACGAAAATAAAAATCCAACGCATTACAATTTTCTCATTGACTGTTGCCTGTAATGTTTGAAACCACAAATTCAAGAACCCATGGATCAATGTATTCTGTAGAAACCACGAAAATTGCTGCAGACGAATAAAAGTACTTTCACAGTATTTTACTATCTACAGTACAGGTAGAGTCATATTTCTATAAATGTCCCAATCCGTCATGTCCGACTTTCCAAAGTCCGACAGTAACCCCAGGTACAATAAACAAGATCATAAATTGATTGACCTGATTGTTCTCCTGATTCAAATGATAACAAGGTGATAAAAGCTGGTTCGATGCTTCCACACTTCACTGCACGTGCAAGGCAATTTGTTTACCTGTGTGTGTAATTTTATAAAAAATAAATCGATGTTCAGTTAGGTGAAGCAATTATGTACATTGTATATACATACATGTTATGTATAAACGATAAATGGACAATGTTTTCTTTCTATTTCAGGAACAGGAGACGATTCAATATTTCCTTCCAATATATATTTTTTTCATTTAACTTTCCAGCGTTACTGTTTTTGTTCATCTTGTACATGTACTTTTGTATGTGTCCGTCCCGTATAGTGTGCATTTTGTTGAGTGATTATCTAGAAGTTTTATCTTTCGTACATGTTGTTTTAATGGACATAATATTTATTAATCAGAACAAATTTTATATTCATTCTTGTAAAATAAAAGCAGACAGTTGTAAATAAATAGGCCTATTCCCGTTGTTTTTTTTTGTTTTTTTTGTTTTTTTTATAAATATTTTCCATTTCTCCATTTGTACGATACAATCTTTTTACAACTAGATGTGCAGGTGAGAAAAGTCTGAAAATTTTGATCGTGTATTGATTTTCATACCGGAAGTTAAATTGTCACATCTAAATTTAGAATACTGATATATATTCAATACAATTCTTTCCTCTTTTTCATGTGTGGGCCGTTTCCATAATTATTAGAAATGAATATCCATATTTGTACAATTATTTGTAACTGTATATAATACTATTTAGATTCGGAACGGATGTAATAAAAAAAAGGGCAAACGCTAGTATTTATTTCTTTTGGCTCTCTTTCCTTTGCATTTTTAAAATGCATGAATTGTTTTTTTTTGAGGGTATGGGCAGAATAGAATTTGTCCTTTATGCAGATCTGAAGTAGAAGATGAATTCCATTTTAGTATTATATGTGATAAGCTTAAAGATATACGTGATAAATTTTTTCTGAAATTAACTGATATGGTACCTTTATTTTCAAATTTTTCAGATTTAGAAAAAATTCTTTTTTATATTCCGAAGTAATGATTATGACATAAACATGTGCTGTATTAAAGGCATAAGTGAAATGTATAAATACAGAAATTCATTAATGTAGCTTGTTTAAGAGCAAGATAAACTATAATATTTCTGGTACTTTGTCTCTGTATCAAACCTCCTCAGTCGAAATATTAAATATTAAATATTATATTAAATATTTTTCATTGTAAATAATATGAATGTTTATATTTGTGTATTCCTGCATACTGTAGTTGAATGTATTGTTTGTTGTTTGATGACAATCCAACTTTTGGATTTTATATCAATAAAATCTTATCTTATCTTATCTTATGGACTTTTCCTTATGTCATATAAAAAAAATAAAAAAAAATACTCCTCTACTAGACTAATCCAAATTAGTTTAGTAGAGGTGTACCGGGTATATGGAGAGGCTGGTGGTGCTATTGTCCTGTTTGTTTGTATTTTATCTCTATATAACTGAATTAAAAAGAGAAGAAATAAAATTGTAATTCATTTAATTGAATTAACAAATAGAAAAAGGTACTATCGTTATGATATACGGGTATAATTATTTATCATATTTTAACTTATTTGAGTCTGGTACACCACATTGCATTTTTTTTAGAAATGAATTTTGGCATGGTATCTTATTTAGTGTACACACATAGAAAACACCGATTTCTAAGCTATCAATGTATTAATCCTAAACTGTCAACTACAAAAAAGCATGCTGCTCAGGTGAACTTTCCCACGCACCTAGCTAATGTTACTAAAAATAGAAACATGTCAGACAGCATCAATCAAAAGATGACAGTGTGGGTTTGTCTCCTCTTATCTAAATAACAATGTTACAGTTAAAGTTACATTTCAACATGTTGGTAGGTCTATCTTTAGAGATCATAATTAAAGTCATAATGAGACCGGAAGTAGACCTGTGGTATGAAGAAATAGAATCGTTTTTTATTATGACAAATTATCTTTTATTTATTTTTATTTCCTTTAAAAAACATAGTAAATATAATCTTCTAACGGAAACCTGAAAAAAGAAAATATATATTCAAAATTAACCTTGAATTGGAATTAACATACTAAATTAAGGACCCTTGCGGGTTTATAATTTCATACAATGATTACACTGATTAGAATACATAATACAAATTAAATTGATGAATTGTAATAACAATTTACCAGGAGGGAAGCAGTCGACCAAGGGAAATAAAAACAACAACCGTTATATATATGGATTATTCCCCATTGTATTTACAACTGACCTAAGAAAACACATGCCGCAAATATTTTATTAAAAAATGATGGAAACTGTTTAACAAATATTATTGAACTCAAATGTAACATTGAACTGGAAATACGCTTTAAAACGTACAAAGCACGCACGTGTATATGAAACTTCATTTGTGCACAAGTTCACGTTGTTTACGCGTGTGTCAATAAAATACACTAAAACTTGTACAAGGTGTAGATACGCAATACACAGCCAAGGTTAAAAATCTTTGAAACAAATTTGCACAACCCATGATTTCACTGAATTGAAGTAGAATAATCATTTATTATTTACATTTTATTCATCAAATGAACTCTCCGTTCTCGTGCTATTTTCTCGATCTCGGGATTTCATTCCCGGGATTACATTCCAAGATGTTTAATGTTTTGAGGAAAGAAATAAAAATGTGTTTTTTTTTATTCTGAGGGGAATCCCAGACAGTACCTGAATTTTTTTTTTTTAAATAGGCGATATAAAAACGTAATTTCACCTGTACATCTGATCTGACTAGTTTTACCTGTAAAACGACACACTTGATTACAAGATACCTACTGGTGTTTTATTGCCCCCAATAAATAGGTGTTCTGATTAGATAATTGAATTCAGACAGGTGTCGGACAAGTCGGATATACTGTCAGATTGGGACATTTATAGAAATATGACTCTACCTGTACTGTAGGTGCATCTGAAATCTGGGAGGGGCCTGATTGGTGGGAGGGGCCTGATTCGTGGGAGGAGCCTGATTGGTGGGAGGTGCCTGATTGGTGGGAGGAGCCTGATTGGTGGGAGGGGCCTGCTTGGTGGGAGGGGTCTGATTGGTGGGAGGAGCCTGATTGGTCGGATGGGCCCGATTGGTGGGAGGGGCCTGATTGGTGGGAGGAGCCTGATTGGTGCAGAGTGCCTGATAAGATGGTAAGTTGGAGACCACCGTATGATCTTCGGTAAGGTGAGTTGAAAAGATAACTCTTACCAGCAACAGAAGCAACCATGCTGTTGGCATCTGTCGTATGTTTATATAATTCTGTTGGACATTTCTGTTGTGCTGAATAATTCCGTAGTAAAGCTTTTACCAATAAACACGCATGGATGGAGCTGTAAAAGAAAAAGAATATCAGTTTGATAACGTCATTTTAAAATTGTTTACAGATAATTTTCTATGGACAAGTTTGAAGATACCAAAGGGTTAAGCAGAAGCCATTATTCGAAAAACAGACAATACAATGAACAAAAGAACTAGAGGCTAAGTGGACTCAGCCTGTGTCACTCACCTGTCTTTTTTTTTTAATTCAGTAAATCTGAAATGACAAGTCTATGGGGAATAACTTTGGATGTATTACAATCAAAATAAAAAACATTTCAAAAGTTTGAAGCTGTGTATAAATTTCAAAGTCACTGGACTGTGGCTGAGGGGGTGGGGGCTCAGTACCTACATGAAAAGGAGATGTACTGATGATAATGCAACATCATACCTAATATCATTGACCTACCATTAACAATTAAAACTGACCTAATCACAAAACTAAAGAATTATTGAAACCATCTTTGCCAGAAACTAGTCCTTATCTTTACAAGAGGACCTTTCATAGAGGCTTCCTTCCAAGTTTTGGTTCATTTGGCCAAGCGGTTTCAGAAGAGAAGAATTTTAGAAATCAACCCACCAGAAACAAGAATTGCCTATGACAACCATGTTTATTAATGGATCAGGACAAAATTAGCAATATGTATAGAGGATTTTCTGTAGATATTTCCGACCAAGTTTAGATTCATTTGGCCTTGCGGTTTCAGAGGAGAAGATTCTGAAACAATGAATAAGCTTTGTATCGACAATATACGAAAATTGAGATCAACGAATTTAAGTTGTCACAGTAGTGACTTTTCTTTGCACATTTAAACCACTTTTAGATTTTAAAAGTCCCAAAACGCATTACGCAAAATTCAGTGCTCGTGCATGCCAAGCTCCTTGAGTGTAATAGATAATTTATCATGAAAATCTCAATTTGTAAGTCAAGCAGCACCACATATTTAATTTCAACATGCCATGTTTGTAAATCTGATCTCGTCACTATTATTATAGCTCAATTCTGTTCACTTGACGTTAAGCAATCAATCAATCAATCAAACTCATTTTCATTTAATCCACAAAAATAGACTACAATTTTTTTTTAATAATAATTACCATCTTCCCTCCATGATGTATTTATAGAGTACAAATTTACTGGCTGACTGTGGCTGGAACATCTGGATAGACAACAGTACCAGTAGAGTGTTCAATGCCTCCAAATGTAGGGCATAGGTAAAATCTCTAAAATGATACCAAATAATATGTATTTATACACTGTATATACAAGAATTTTTTCTCCTGGCTTTCAATATTTTTCGAGTGTACCAGTACTTCACTAATCTATAGTCAACTTGCCTTAGTGACCACCTCTATTAAGCAATAACTTGCATTGTGTGACCTTAATTCTTATTTCCCTTCACAGTGTATTTCATATCAATTAAACCTGTATTAAGCGACCACCTGTCTTATGTGACCATATTTCACTGTCCCCTTGGAAGGTCACATAAGACAGGTTTGACTGTAGTGTTATTTTTATCAAAATTTGAACAATTTTCATGAATATCTTACACAACACTCTTTAAAATCAGGAGGTATCAAAAACCATCTTAGACGGGTAAATGTATCCGGTACTGTCCCTTATTGAAAGGCCTGCAGGCATACAACAAAATTTCTGCAATTGTCAAATTACAATAATCTCTTTAAAGGTTAATGGATGTCAAAAGAATGTGTTATAAAAGTTAACCCAAGACAGAAAACATTGGTTACACATGCTTTATTATAACTTCCAATATTCATACAAGCGTAAGGGGCTGTCGAGGTCGTGATCGTATAGTATTTAGATTTACAACTACCTGTGCAATCAGTGCATATCACCACTAAAGTTGTGAGTTTGAACTTCGTTCATGACGAGGTGTAATCTACATGCATACAACATTATGTGATAATAGTTTGTCAGCGACTTGCAGCAGATCAGTGGTTTTCTCCAGTTTCCTCCACCAATAAAAATGACCATCATGATATAACTGAAATATTGTTGAAAGTGACGTTAACACCAACAAAAAAAAAAACAACTTCATTTCATAATAATAGACACCATTTAGAAGATCTATATAATTAACTATTCAGAGCTATTAATATTCTACAAGAAACAATATTTCATCAATATTCATGCAGTAACCCTTTTATCGTACATCAGAACAAAAAAATAACTGAAATATTGTTGAAAGTGGCGTTAAACACCATAAAACCAAACCAATCATATTATAATCCTCTGTTATTGATAAAAATACAATGCAAGAAATGAATTGGGGTCGGATTTCTTAGTCTCAGTACCAGACCCTTATGAAAAGATTTCACTCACGTCTGACAGTTTTTGGTACTTTCCAGACGGACCTATGTACCATACAATCACTGACTATACCACCAAAAAAAATAAAAAGAAGAAATCTTAGAATTATATTCACTTACAATACAGGAACATCCACCAATAATTCTACCAAGGAATTCATTAATTCTTCAGCCAGAGGACCAACTTCATCTGCTTCCACATAACCTACAGAAATTATATAAACTTGGTTAAGCAAGGTCAGGTTATGGTGTTTAATGCAACTTTCAACAATATTTCAGTTATATCGTGTCGGTCAGTTTTATTGGTGGAGGAAACCTGAATATCTGGAGAAAACCACCGACCTGCCGCAAGTCACTGACAAACTTTATCACATAATGTTGTATCAAGTACACCTTGCCATGAGCAAGATTCGAACTCACAACATTAGTTAGTATAGATAGTTACTACAATACGACCATGACCACGATGGTCCCTTATTCAGCAGTGATATGATACGGTGAGTGACCCCATGTTACAATTCAGAATGGTAACATGGGGTCACTCACAGTGATTCAATGAGAATGGTACTTAGGTGACAATGGAAGCGTTGTAATTTAAAATTAAACTCCTTCGTTTCCTACAAGCAATCCTATCATTCGAAAAAGGTCATAACCCACTTTAATCATATCATTAAATATTCATGACATAGGGTCACTCGCATGTGTTTCCTCAGATCTCCCACGCTGCTGTAAATCATTAAATATTCATGACATAGGGTCACTCTCATGTGTTTCCTCAGATCTCCCACGCTGCTGTAAATCATTAAATATTCATGACATAGGGTCACTATCATGTGTTTCCTCAGATCTCCCACGCTGCTGTATATCATTAAATATTCATGACATAGGGTCACTCGCATGTGTTTCCTCAGATCTCCCACGCTGCTGCATGTCAGTAAAAGGGAGCAATACAAAGATATGACTTTAATAAGATTTCTGATTTGTGAGATTTATTATTGTAGCGATAAAATTCAAGACTCACGACCACTAAAATCTGGCCTGGACTCCTGACAATTTTCATACATTAGCCAAGCTGGCTACCAAAATTTTGAATATATCATTTGCAAATTCAGTTGCTGAGACACTACAATTTTTGCTGGGCTTCTAAACTTGTTATTTAGTGTCCCAACTGGTTAGTTTTGTCATTGTCGTGGAACATTTTTGTTGCTTTAGGTGTACTTGTCTCAGGTTAGAAAACTTGCATAAATCCGATCAAAATTGTTATAAATCGTACACTGTGTGGTTAGATCTTTTTCTAATTTTCAAATTACTGAAAATGAGTTCTGTCTCGTTTAAGTTTTTGATAATTGTTACATTAATCAGTTTTGTGCCTGTCCCATTCCAGGAACTGGATTTCCATCAGCATATGTCATCATACATGATATTTTTTTGTGTCTTAAATAATTTGAAATGGGAGGTAGCTGTTTGCTTTGTTGATATTGCTTACAGTCACTGTTTCAATTCTCTATTTATTACTAAGTAACTATGGGAACATTAGGTGCTAAAAGGTTAATAAAAACCTCTCAGTGGTGCCTCCTTCAAGTGGCATCCAGGGCATGTGCCCTACCTTCCATACCCTAGATATGCCACTGATTAAAGGGCACCTCTAATCAAATCACTGTCTATAAAGGGCTGCCTCATTTTCCCCATTAATGAATAGGGCATATAATTTTAACCTGTATATAAAGGGCACTTTTTCAGATTCACTTGAGTGGCCTATATATACAGGTTTGACTGTAAGTATAACGACGGTAGTACTGAACTCTTACCATCCATATTAGGTGGCCGAGCTTCAAACTGTTGTAGAACGAGTTCTTCACTCAGATGCTCTACAAAATATTTACACAGACTTCTGATGATGAACAAAGCATTGTAGGTCTGCCATGTAAAAATATTGCTGAAAAACAGAAATATTCAATTAGAAAAAAA
>MJUT01036686.1:286779-297787 GCA_002080005.1 Gigantidas platifrons | reverse complement strand
CCTCTCCGATCAAAGCTGAGCAATACAATCTCAGGTGTGTCGTTGGCTAAACCTCTCTGATCAAAGCTGAGCAATACAATCTCAGGTGTGTCTTTGGTTAAACCTCTCCGATCAAAGCTGAGCAATACAATCTCAGGTGTGTCTTTGGTTAAACCTCTCTGATCAAAGCTGAGCAATACAATCTCAGGTGTGTCTTTGGTTATGTCCTTCTAATTGTTTATAATAACAGTAAGGAAATGAGATAAAGTTTTGTATATAACCTGGAGGAAGCTACATGTTAATAAGCAGAGACCAACATAATTTAGAATTTGGCAGCTTTCAAAATTAGACACAGAAGATTAAATATGTTTTTGATGTAGAATTATTACCAATGTTGTTCTGTAAATAAGTTTTTTATCAGAACATGAGATTTATATCTGTATTTTATCTGAATGAAAAGAAATCATCAAGTTATTGGAGGTACATCTGTTTTGTGAAGGTACACCCATAGTAAACTGGTAAATTAACCAACAATTTGTATTGATTCTTTGAAAACTGGACATTTATTGAATAAGGCTGTTTATTAAGTAAGGATGTTGATTGAGTAAGAATGTGTATTGTGTAAGATTGTTTATTGAGTAAGGATGTATATTTCAGTAAGAATGGTTATTGAGTAAAAATGTTTATTGAGTAAGAATGGTTATTGATTAAGAATGTTTATTGAGTAAGGATGTTTATTTAGTAAGGATGTTTATTAAGTAAGGATGTTTATTGAGTAAGGATGTTTATTTAGTAAGGATGCTTATTGAGTAAGGATGTTTATTGAGTAAGGATGTTTTTTGAGTAAGGATGTGTATTGACTAAGAAAATTTATTGAGTAAGGATGTTTATTGATTAAGAATGTTTATTGGGTAAGATTGTTTATTGAGTAATTAAGCTTATTGAGTAAGGATGTTTATTATATCAGGATGGTTATTGAGTAAGGTTAGTTTATCAACTAATGAAGCTTATGCCACATGGAAGGTTATTGAGTAAGGATGTGTATTGAGTAAGATATTTTTATGGAGTACGGATGTTTATTGAGTAAAGCTGTTTATTGAGTAAGGGTGTTTATTGAGTAAGATATTTTGATGGAGTAAAGATGTTTATTGAGTAAGAATGTTCAATGAGTATGGATGTTTATTGAGTAAGGATGTTTATTGAGTAAAGATGTTTATTGAGTAAGGATGTTTATTGAGTAAAGATGTTTTTTGAGTAAGGATGTTTATTTGGTAAGATTGTTTATTGAGTATTTATTGAGTAAGGATGTTTATTGAGTAAAGATGTTTATTGAGTAAGGATGTTTATTTGGTAAGACTGTTTATTGAGTATTTATTGAGTAAAGATGTTTATTGAGGAAAGATGTTTATTGAGTAAGGATGTTTATTCAATAAGAATGATTGGTGTTTATTCAATAGGAATGTTTATTGAGTAAGAATGGTTATTGAGTAAAATGTTTATTGACTAAGAATGGTTATTGAGTAAGAATATTTATTGAATGAGAATGTTTATTTAGTAAGAGTATTTAGTAAGGATGTTTATTGAATAAGGATGTTTATTGAGTAAGGATGTTTATTGAGTAAGGATGTTTATTTACTAAGGATGTTTATTTAGTAAGGATGTTTATTGAGTAAGGATTTTTATTGAGTAAGGATGTTTATTGAGTAAGGATGTTTATTGAGTGAGGATGTTTATTGACTAAGAAAGCTTATTGAGTAGGGATGTTTATTAAGTAAGGATGTTTATTGATTAAGAATGTTTATTGAGTAATTAAGCTTATTGAATAAGGATGTTTATTATATCAGGATGGTTATTGAGTAAGGTTAGTTTATCAACTAATGAAGCTTATGCCACATGGAAGGTTATTGAGTAAGGATGTTTATTGGGTAAGGACGTTTATTGAATAAGATTGTTTATTGAGTAAGAATGTTCAATTAGTATGGATGTTTATTGAGTAAAGATGTTTATTGAGTAAGGATGTTTATTGAGTAAATATGTTTATTGAATAAGCATGTTTATTGAGTAAGGATGTTTATTAAGTAAGGATGTTTATTGAGTAAGGATGTTTATTCAATAAGAATGAATGGTGTTTATTCAATAAGAATGTTTATTGAGTAAGAATGGTTATTGAGTAAAAATGTTTATTGAGTAATAATGGTTATTGAGTAAGGATGTTTATTGAGTAAGGATGTTTATTGAGTAAGAATGGTTAGAGTATGGATGTTTATTGAGTAAGAATGGTTAGAGTATGGATGTTTATTGAGTAAGAATGGTTAGAGTATGGATGTTTATTGAGTAAGAATGGTTAGAGTATGGATGTTTATTGAGTAAGGACATTTGGTTGTTTTTTTTCATCTCTTATCACACCAGAATAAACCCTGCTTAGGTTTTACAGATACATGGGTTGAAATTTAAAAATGTTGGCATAAACATTAGAAAATGTGATTTAAAGTGCTTTTATACATTAATATTCTTGTCAGTTACCTCCAAGTTTTTGAATGTTTCAGACAGTCCTCTTCAGAAGTGATATCGCTGACCAACTGATTCTAGTTTCAAAAATAACAGTGAGTGGTTATATTTATGGCTTGAAAGGGAATGTAAACACTGATTTTGGTTGAAAAGTGAAAGTAAAACACTGTGATTTTGGTTGAAAAGTGAAAGTAAAATACTGTCATTTTGGTTGGAAAAATAAAGTTTATGACTGGAAAGTGCAAGTAAGTGACTGTCAGTTTGGTGGAAAAGTGAAAGTAAAATACATATATTGGTAAATTATTGCTTTATTAATACCACTGACCTGTAGCTTATCAACAATATTAAAATCTTGACGGGGGCTGTCATGATCGTTATCGTATGGTAGTTGAATTTACAACTACCTGTATAATCAGGGCCAATCACCACTAACGTTGTTAGTTAAAATCCAGCTCATATATGTGATGAAGTTTATCAGTGACTTGCGACAGGTCAGTGGTTTTCTCCAGGTACTTTGGTTTCTTTCACCAATAAAACTGACTGCCACGATATAACTGAAATATTGTTGTAAGTCATATTACTTTGGTGTTAGTTGGTTTTTCTTCTTCCGCTTCCGCTTCTGCTTCTTCTCAGCGAAGCTTGTCCGGACCATAACTTTTTTGTCTTTCCAGATAGATCAATTATATATGGTATGTGGGTGCATGACCATCAGGCGGTGTGTCACGTACCATAATGACCTTCGTGGGACCTTGATCTTTGACCTCAAGGTCAAATAATTGTTTTTTAAATAGTATTTTCTTGTCTGGGCCATAACATTTTTGTCTTTCGAGATAGGTCAATGATATTTGGTATGTGGGTGCATGACCATTAGGCAGTGTGTCACGTACCGTAATTACCTTCATAGGACCTTGACCTTTGACCTCAAGGTCAAGTAAATAGTATCATTCAACTCATAATGTGTAACTTATTGTTGTACAGATGGCAGCATTAAGGGGAGACATAAGTTTTAGGTATCTAAAACAATTCTTCCTAGTTTGAGTTCAATTACAACATGTATCTAAAATATTGGTGGCTATCCCTGTTCGGGGGAAACCAAAGTCAATGAAATTGATATTTGCTGCTTCTCTGTTAGGCATGCAGCATTAAGGAGTAAGAGCAAAGCATGGTTGACTCGCAAGTCTGCATAAGGCTAAGAAAAAAAATAACTGTGTTTCCGCTAACATGCTCTAAAATATTAGGGTCGGTAGGTAGGAAAAAGATTTTATTTTTTAAAACATTTTTAGCTAGTTTCTACAGGGGACACATTCTGACTTTAATAGTGCTTGTTCAAAAATGGCAAAAAAAAATTTTAGGGTAGGCACAACAAATTAGGGTCGGTAGGGTTAGCGGAAACAAATGTAATTTTTTTTTGGCCTAATGTGTCTGAACAGAGTGACACTTCTACCCAAGGATTGTTGTTTCAGTTAGCTAGCTCTATAAAGATCCAACTAAGTATGATGGTCTAATATAAAACTAAAAAAGAGATATTGTCAGGTCATCAAACCGTAACTTGTTCTTGCCGTGATATAGCTGAAAACTTGTTCACTTGGTGTTAAACAAAAATAGTTCATTCACTTGGTGTTAAACAACAATCATTCATTCACTCACTCAATCACTCACTCACTCAGTAAAATAGTTTTAATATTTATGATGATTGAGTAAATGTCTAAAACAGGACAGGGTGGCTCATTGAATTAGGTCGTTGGATCTAACAACTCATAAAAGCCTATCACCAATACGCCATGGGTTTTCGCCTAGCTTTGTAAATTACAAAAAAGGGTGCACTCGACTCGCAGCCGCAAGTGATAAAGTTTACTAGTTGCTTGCCCAGGGTCGGTGCTTCTCTCCGGGTACTCCGGCTTCCTCCACCACTAAAACTGGTTGCCACGATATAGCTGAAATATTGTTGAAAGTGGTGTTAAACACCAAAATTCAAATTCAAATTCTAAAACAAGACAATGGCGTTATATATCCCATTGAGTTTAGGAACCATGGTGGTCGTGAACGTATGGTAGTTGGATTTACAACTACCTGTGCAATCAGTGCCTATCACCACTAAAATTTTGAGTTCGAATCCTGCTAATGCCGAGGAGTACTCGATACAACATTATATTATAAAGTTTGTCAGTGACTTGCGTTTTTCTGCATACTCTGGTTTCCTCCACCAATAAATCTGTCCGCCACGATATAACTTAAATATTGTTGAAAGTGGCATTAAACACCATAACCCTAACCCCAATTATAACAATTTGATATATAGGCCAGTTATAATGGATATAAGTTGTCAAATACACTTATCAATTTATTTAAGATTTTCTATTAAATTTGAAATTATTTTAGTCTATCTGACCATTTATTATCTGAAACTACATGATTCCTCTTCATTCTGCCAGAAAATCATTGGATGTTTAAAGTCTTAATATGAAATGTCAGCTTACGGGATATCTCCTGCTCTAAAAATAGCAACGTCATCCCCAGAAATTCAGTATTTATAGATCATGCATCAAATCCTCCATAAAGGTACATTGTATTAAAATACAACTAAATCCAATCTAATCTGGGCTCAAAATAATCTTTATATATGACCTTCCATTACCAATTTTATTTATTCCATTACATTAAATAATTTTTCAAAAATAAAGCAAAGATAAAGGAACATTTTTGTTTAAAAATGACTTTTTTGTATATGTTCTAAGCTCTGAATGGTAAATTCTTTTTTTTATACCAACCACATGCTAAAATAATTCTACATGTACTTTCAGAGTTACTTCCCCTTTAATGCATGTTAATGTTAGTACATGGACTAATTAAATATTGGTACTAACCATTTAAAATTACTTAAAAGCAAAATTAGTAACCAGCACATATTTTGGTATTGCTTTTAATATTAGGGGATAAAATTGATTTTTTTCTACATGTTATAGAATATTATTTTACTGAAGTTTGTTAAAAAGGTACAAAATACCTGTTGATCAAATTACATGTCATATCATGTACCCTTTTTAATTTCCCCCCTCCCTCCTGCAATAATGACAACCCTCCCACACCACAAAATCAATATTCACCGTCCTTGACATATAATATGTGAGTCATCTGAATGTTTATTTATATTCTGTGGAATTCATGGTGATCCAGTTTTTTTGTCAATTTTATGTGCTTTTGTTTTTTGTATTTTGCAGCAAACCGTCACCGAGTCTTGAAATTCGTCACCATTGATATATAAAGTGCATAGAATTTGTTCATTATCATACTATCATCTCTAGACTACGGAAATAATTACGTTTCCAGAGAATTGCTGAAATCCATCATATTTAGCGAGGAATATTTTGGAATTTCTTCTGGAATCGTAGAATGGCTGAAGCTATTGTTGGGCCTGTACAGAATTTACAACTGCAAGGTAACTAAAAAAACATTGGTTTTTCAAAAACCAGCAGAATAATTAACATTATTCCATGTTATTTTTACTCTTGCATTTTCGTAGATTAATTTTCTAGATAAAGCATCAGCATTGATTCCTCGGAGAATGGCTATTGAATGAGAGATCCGGGAAAATCAATACAGCAGCATCAGCTACATATAAATTGCCTAACAGAAATGATCTTCATCAGTTTGTCATCCAACGTCTGCTACTAAAGTCTTATGGTCTTATGGTCGTCTGCTACAGGTAAGCTGTTGATATTAGTATTAATCCTAAGAAAAAATTACAGGTGTGACAATTAATTATTTTAAAATGAATTAAATAATTTTATTTCTCGATTTTTTTTCTACAAAAAATTATAAGGTATTTATAATTTACTCGTAATATATGTGTATTGTCAATTATTTTTAAGGAAAAGAAATGAAATATTTGAAATTTTTATTTAGCAAAAAATATATGTAATTATGCATACAGGTAATTATTCTATTGTTTCAGCTTATTAACTGATGAGCAATTAATTAATTTTTAATTTTAAGGAAATGCAGACCACCAGGATATACATATTGAAAGAGAATTAATGATACAGTGTATTTTGAAATGTGTACTTTACATATAATTTATGGATGAAATTTATTCCATTTCCATAATTTTTTTCAACTGAATTCGAGATTGAGGAACTTATAAAATCTTTTTGATGTAAGTCGTTGTTCCTGCTAATTATTGCTACAATATAAATATGTTCGGTCCCAGTATAACGTACTTTACACCCCATATTTATAAAATACAATATGGTGATGACCAAATGTGGAATGTGGAATATCCACGATGGTGGAATTACCGGTACTTGAGTTCTGTAGAAGTTCAACTCATTATAATGAATATTAGGTGAAAATGGGGATGATTTATTATGGAGGACAAAACACTACCTTTTTTGGGGTGCAAAGTGGGTGTTAATCTTTAACATCATTATTTAATCTCGGATTTGAAACCCAGTTTTCGATTGGATCATTAATATCGTCTCATCGACAAAAATGACGTTGTTGACTAAAAATTAATAATATGTTCACAAAAAAAATATTTAAAATGTCAGACTTTCTATTTGGATTTGAAACCAGGTTTTTTATTGGATTGTAAAAAAAATGTCTCGTCGACGAAAAAATATTGTTGACTGTATCTGATAAAAGTAATCATCTTTAGACAAAAAAATATTTGAATACAATCAAACCTTCCCATGAGGTCACCTCTATTAAGCAGTCACCTGTATTAAAAGGTCACCTTTTTCTTGTCCTCGCATAGAAAATATCATATGAATTGAACCTCTTTTAAGAGGTCACCTGTCTTAAAAGGCCACTTTTTCTTTTTCCCAAAGTGACCTCTTAATACAGGTTTGACTGTATTTAAAACATCTATAAGAGTCTTTATTGATTGTTTTTATCGGCTCTCAATTTTTTTCAACGATTTTGTCAATGTTGAAAACTGAATTTGACTTTAAATTTAAATAAAAAGTGTATTTCTATTGATTTATAAAATTTTACTTGAAGTGTGGAAATTAACAGCATCATTGAATAAGAAGTCTGTTTGAAATATGATATGAATAATTAAAATTAGATACTTAAGGATTATTTTTTTTTATTGATTCTAAGTTGATTCAGAAAACATTATACATTATTATACTTTGTGTAAGTTTCTGTATTTGGTACTGTAATATTTTGGCATATTACCTGGGTAATATTTTGGCATATTACCTGGACAATTAGACACTCGGTATAATAATGATATTAATGTGGTCTTGTCCAGGTAATTATTATATAAGTAGTCTCTTATAAGGACCCTCCCATCAAAGGCAGAATCTCAGTGAGTCCAATAGGAGGAGCTTGGATATTTGTGATAATGTCTGTTGAGGCCTTCAAAACTGATAAGATTGTTTTCTTATAAGGAAACTCCCATCAAAGGCAGTATCTCAGTGAGTTTTTAAAAAAGGATACATTCATATGAAATTTTCTATGACAGAACAAGAAAAAGGTGACCTGTTAATACAGGTTGACTGTTTAATAGAGGTGACCGCTTAGGCAGGTTTGACTGTACTTGAGGAAAAGTTGAAAATCTTGCAGGAGGAGTGTTAAATCAGCATAACAACATTATAATATTATTAACATATTAATCGTCATAGGTGCAACCAATCTGACTTCAATTGTCATAGACATTTCACATTTATATCTTTATGTGCAAAATTACTAGGCCGATTGGAAATAAACTTGGCTGGAATGGTTATTAGATGGAAATTCAATATGACAGCCAGAACCAATAGTGCTTTAACAGCCACGATATTAACTGAAATATTGTTGAAAGTGGCATTAAACACTATTAACCTTAACCTAATCCAATAGTGCTTTCTTGTAAAATTTAAAAAACCTTCTCAAAAGCCATATGGTAGATTGACTTGTTATATTGTATGGATGTTCCTACGATGATGCTCTATCTAATTTGAGTTTTTAAGCTGATATGAAATTCAAGATGGCCACCACAAGCTGACATAGTTTAACATGGTACCCTGTGGGAATTTGAATAAAAATTGAATCTCAAGGAAACTAAACACGTGTTTGGGTCCAAATTTTACATGACTTTATGATAGTATGAGCCTTTATAAAGTTTACATTTTTGTGAATCAGAAATCCAAGATAGCTGCCACCACAGGACAAATTTTAATAACATTGGACACTAGGAAAACAATATATTTATAATTTTTTTTCTGAAAGCATTTAACCATTTGAAAGGAAACTTGAATTGAATGTTTCTGAGATTGTCCTGCACCAAATTTGAGGTTTTGGAGCAGATGGGAATCCAAGAGTGTCACTCACACTGGACATAGTTTAAAATAATACTCTATGGGAACATAAATAAAAAAGTTTTTTCCCCCTGAGAACCTTGATTGAACCCAAACTGCACATGAATGATTAAAGGATGGTCCCATAAAAAGCTTACATTTTTTATATGGATTGGAAATCAAATATGGCTGCTACAGCAGGACATTGTTTAACATTGGACACCGTGGAAAACATTATATGTGATTCTGTCTTATTCAGAGTTTTGGTTTAGAAAGGTTTAACATTATAAGCGATTATTTGTTAAAAAAAAAAAAAATCATGTCTTGGTAACAGAATTCAATAAATGGTCCTTTCCTACAGTTTACGGGCATTCTTTTGATATTTGGTGGAACCATTAGTTGATTGTATGATTGGTGTTTAATGCCAACTTAGAACACCAATCAATCAATCAACCAATGTTGCTACAATCAAAATGGTTCCACTAAAACAAAAAGAATGTTTCGGAAATCTGTTACTATATATAGATAGATCCAATGATATCTTATCTAAATGATACTCTGCTTGAATCCAAGTCTTTAAACGTTTCCAGGATCGTTTCCAGGATCGTGATAATAATAGAATAATCGTTAGATTTATGTCCAGACGCACTGCTACTATTATAGATTTTCCGTCTACAAAACTTTGTCTGACTGATAATACTTGTCTCACAATTCTAAATGTTGACAAAACCTGTGTCTACAGTTGTAATGAGGGTCCTGTAATTTTTAATCTTTGATGGAGGTCTGGACCTCTTTTTGATATATAGAGATTGATTTTTGGTCGCCAATCTTTGTCTGAATGATAAATCTTGTCTCACAATTTTAAATGTCCACAAAAGATATAGCTACAGTTTTGACAAGGGTCCTCTAATTTTTAATCTTTGATTAAGGTCTGGACCCCTTTTTGCCACAGATTCATTTCTGGTCCATGAATCTTTGTCTGAAGGATAACGCTTGTCTCACATAAGACCTGTGTTTACCGTTTTGATGAGGATCCTGTAATTTTTATTCTTTGATTTAAGGTCTGAACCCCCATTTTTTATGCAAATTGATTTATAGCCCATGAATCTGTTGTCAGGATGATAATGCTTGTCTCACATTTTTGAATGTTAATTAGACCTGTGTCTATTGTCTTGAGAAGGAAGCTGATGAAGATCTGGAATTTACTCCTTTTTTCCATTCTAGAGTCAATTCCCTTGCTTATTTTAGCTTAAAGCAGAGGAATCAGTGTCCAGACACATTCATGAAGGTCCGGTCTTTACCCCTTTTCCGTTCTTGAGTTACTCCCCTGTTTGCTTTAGCTAGAAGCAGGAAACATCCTTTGGACACATTCTTCCTTTGCTTTTTTTTTAAACACAGAACTTTGGTGTCACATTGTTCTTTTATTAAGTAAACAATCGTAAAACTATGGTATGTGTGGCGAAATATCTTTTTTTTTTATTAAAACAATAAATAATCGTAAAACTATGGTTTATATGTGAATTATTGACGAGGAAAACTGTCTTTATTGTTTGTCAATACATTCTTAATATATTTAATGGGATTTTCGTATTTTATGGCAGGAAATTATGACAGGATTATTATATCTAATAGTCAACGGTATTGAACCTCAGAATTTGAGACAATATCAATTTGCTCCTGAGTGCAATTTGAAAAATTTGAAACTTGTGCAATAGGGAAGTGAATCATTAATTTTAGATCATATAGAATATGTTTTTATGTAAAATAAAACAAAGGTTTTGATGACATTTTTTTTTGTAGCTGGTCGTAATTTTGAAGATTGCAATGGTTTTTTAATGTTTTCAAAATCAGTGTTTCAGCCTTCAGGACAATTGTCAGTTTTATTTAAATTTCCAGGACATTCTTTAATTATTAAGCTAATTTTTATAAAGTTCTTCTGGACAATTTGAGAAATAGATAGGCAAATGTCCAGGCCGAATCACTGAAGAATTATAACCTCATTTTGAAGTACATTTTAGATGGTTATTATTACCTGTATGTAAAAAAAAAGAAAAAAAAAAGGTTTTATTGTCCTGGTTTTCCAGGACTGGCTGTGATAATGAAAACTGTTGACTCCTTGTTTTTAGTGGGGTTCTTGTTGCTTGATCTTTAGTTTTCTGTGTAGTGTTTTAGACATCATTGTCCTCTATTGTGTTTTACCCGTTGATCTTTTTGTTTTCTGTGTAGTGTTTTAGACATCA
>MJUT01036686.1:271712-281933 GCA_002080005.1 Gigantidas platifrons | reverse complement strand
TTCGATTTAAGGATTCTGATTACCCCTTTGGTATCTTTTGTCCATTGTGTTGTCTGTTCTTCAATTTAAGGATTCTGATTACACCTTTGGTATCTTTTGTCCATTGTGTTGTCTGTTCTTCGATTTAAGGATTCTGATTACCACTTTGGTATCTTTTGTCCATTGTGTTGTCTGTTCTTCGATTTAAGGATTCTGATTACACCTTTGGTATCTTCAAACTCTTCTTATTTTAGTCAATGACCAAATTGTCTTGTCTATGAGATTTTGCACGGTGGCATTTTGTAAAACCACTCCTGTAAGAGTTCTAGACCATTAACAAGATCTATTACAAGAAGGGGGGGGGGGCTGTCATGGTCGTTATCGTATGGTAGTTGGATTTGCAACTACCTACACAAGCAGTACCTATCACCATTAACATTTGTGAGTTTGATTCTCGATCTGGGTGAGGTGTACAACACTATGTGATCAAGTTTGTCAGTGACTTACGACAGGTCGGTGGTTTTCTTCAGGTACTCTGGTTTCCGCCACCAATAAAACTGACCACCACCAATAAAACTGACCGCCGCGATATAACTGAAATATTGTTGAATGTGGCAAACCACCATTACAAGAAGGTAATACCAAGATTTAAATACAAGCAAATATTAGTCGGCTAAAGATCTGTATAACGGGGAATGCATATCCAAATCACTTACCAGGCTATTTAAAAAATCATTAGGCTATTCTTAAATATGTAATTTTTCAATGACAGAATGAAATAGTTAATTCTCTCTTCCGGCCTGCCATCACATTATGTAATTGACTAATCAATGATTAGCATTTGTGTTTTGATGAAAATGTTAGAAGATGAAGCCAAGCAAAATCCTCGGGATTCTACATAGCCTGTAATGTTAATTAATTATATGATATTTAATCAACAGAAGTTAAATATAGTAATGTCATTCACCTCTGGTCTTTGTTGACACTAAATCTTATCTTAATTTCCATTTTCTTAAATTTAAAGTTATGAAAATATCATTCAAATTTTCCATTGAAATAAAGGTAAAATCCCAAGGATACCTGCTGACTTCACCTCTTTCGATTAAAAAATGCCAGAATGTCCGGTAGGGAATGGACAATTATCAGTAAGAAAACAATTCCAAAATTTACTGTAATCACACAAAATTTGTAAAAATATCTTTCCCATGAAGCATCATTCAGGTTTAAACGGTGGTAGAGAATCTCCCGGCATTATGAGACGAAATTTTCAGTTCAAATTTTACCATTTATCACACAAAAATTTACAGAAGTATCTTTCCCATGATGCATCATTCAGGTTTAGGAGGTGGTAGAACATCTTCCAGCATTATGAGACGATATTTTCAGTTCAAATTTACAAATTTCATCGATCCAACGGTTTAATTCTACCAGAGAACGATATCTGAGTTAGATTAGAAACATTAACGCTAATCATCGGATCGGCTGCATCAATATTACATTAGGAAGTCATAGCCCTCTACTTGTCGTCATTAAATTATGCTTGTTTATACCTGGGGCTAAAATTGTCTAGCACCTAATGTTACCTTGTGAACATGTTTCCGGTCACTTTAATATCGGAGAGGAAAAACATGGTGCTAAATTGCAGTACTTGTGAGTGTTATGTTGTGATTATCACCTTTTGTTGGTAATTAGATGTATTAGGTTTAACAATTCTTGTTTAAACACCTGATTTATTATTTATTGATTGTTACCGGTATTTTCAACCTTTGGCTTGCTTTGTGGCCGTATATATGTTCTGCATAACCTTTAGCTTGCTTTGTGACCCTTTAGATAATTTATCGTAAACAGCTCCAGAACGATAATATTTTTTTCTTTGAGCAACAAATATTCTATACTGTTTATTCCGTTAGGAATAAATATTGTAATATTTTTTTCCCATTGGGAATATTTGTTTTAGTCGTAACAATGTTATTGAGGAAATTGCATTTCATTACTTTCATTCACATCATCATTAGATTATGATATTTTCTCATTTTTGTCTGTTTTGGACCTCCCTTATCTTGTTAGTGTTAAGTAAGAAGCTATACTTGAGATTGGGGGGGAGGGGGAGGGGGGGCTACATGTGGTTTAGAGAGATCAACCATCTACCTTCTAGAGGGGGTTGGTTTGGTTTATGGTGTCTAGCACCTCTTTCAACCAATTGGTGGAGGAAACCGGAGAAAACCACCGACCTGTAGCAAGTCACTGACAAACTTTATCACATAATGTTGTATCGAGTACGCTTTGCCATGAACGGGGGTCGAACTCACAACTGTAGCGGTGATAGGCACTGATTGCACAGGTAGTTGTAAATCCAACTACCATATGATCACACCCATGACGGCCATTCTAAATCATTGACAATGACTTTGAAAGGCACTAATGTAAATGAAATTTAATATAATATATAAAATAAAATTGAAATGGAAAGATGCTGGCATAATTAAAATGCATTTATATTCCATTTCACAACAAAACCCTTTATAAAGATTCACTCCATGGTGATTTTCAAGAGTGACATTTTGATTCTGGTGCAACGGTATTTTTACAAGTTGTACTTCAGATGAAAAAAAGAATTGTTTTTTACTTGAAGTCAGAAAGTAGAAAATCTTGCAGTTTGAGTTATTTAATGCAGATTTTGTGCGTGTGAAGTGCTTAAAACCGCTAGCTAGCTTTGTTTATAGTTGACTGTGCCGGTCGTTGACATGTTACAAAGTTGTCTGTGACATCGGCAATGCCTTTTTTCCAATTGTACAATTAGATTAATGTATATTGCTTTTTTTCGTGTATTTCTTTAATTGATTTCAATGAAATATTGTGCTTCGTTGCTTTCAAAATAGATATAATTCTCTTCTTTTTTTTTCAAATGTATTGCAAAATGAGATACAAGGGCTCAATACAATTTTGCTGTTTCGTCCAATGAAATGCAAGAAAACAACAATATGCAAATTACCAGTAACATGGAATTTTTTATTTAGGAATAATTTCTTCATTTGGTTTGGTTTGGTTTTATAGTGTTTAATGCCACTTTCAACAATATTTCATTTATATCATGGCGGTCAGTTTTATTGGTGGAGAAAACCACTGACCTGTAGCAAGTCACTGACAAATTTCATCACATAAAGTCGTACCGAGTACATCTTGCCATGAGCTGAATTCAAGCTCACAACATTAGTTGTAATAGACACTGATAGCACAGGTAGTTATAAATCCAACTACCATATGATCACACCATGACAGCCCCTACTTCAAAGTGTATTTGATTTGTACCTTAAGTAAGACATTATACAGTTTATAGGCACTGATAGCACAGGTAGTTGTAAATCCAACTACCATACGATGGCCACTCCACGGAATAACTTCTGATTACTATGATTGTTTATTAGAAATAATATGGTATTATTATCGACTTTATAAGATACAAGACATGTTGTAATTAGAGATCAATTTTGTCTGTATCAATAACTGATAATTATACATCAGGTCACTTCAGTTCAATCATTACAGTATTAACCATTAGTTTTACATGATACACATGTCTACCCATTGTATTGATCCTTTTATTTTATGTTTGAATTGATAGATTTGATTAATTAATGTACCGTATCATGTTCAATCCAAAATGAAAGTTTAATTATATATATATATATTTTTTTTTTTTGGGGGTTAAATTTGAATTTTATTTTTATTAATTCATGCATTATGTTAATTTTTAATTGAAATCTGAATTATATATCAAATTGAAATTAAAATTAAAATTTAATTATACTTTGTGTTCATGTTAAACTAAATTTGTTAATTTTGAATATTTTTATTGATGTTGAATAAATTCAAGTTTCAAGTTTATTAGTAGCTCAGGCATACAGGTATGCAACAAGAGTACAATGTATAAATAAATGAACATAAACATACATATATAGGCAGACTGAGAACATACAAATGTAATATTACTAGAGATAGATCATGCACTATAGGAGATAACAAATTACATATAATCTATAAGATTTTTTTCAAATTATTGACAAACCTTGCTAAATTTTTTAAAACCCTAATATTACAATAAAACAAATGTCCTTTTATTTTTTCAGTACTAGGACGCCGATAATAATATTCGGGAATAAATTTTTGTCGTAACCTAACAATGTCTTGGTATTCACAAATGTATAAGTAGTGGTATTCATCACCTACTTGGTTACAGTTACATAAATTGCATATTCTATCAGATCGCTGAGTACCATGCCATCTACCAGTTTCAATGGGTATTCACACATCATGTTAAATTCCGAATTTAAATTTGAATTATATATTAAATCAAAATTAAATATAAAATTAAACTTTAATTGTATATGATTGAATATTCACTTGGTTTTCATATAAACTTTGTATTTTTTTAATTTTGAACATTTTTTTTTTATTAATCCACACATGATGTTAAATTCCAAATTGAAATTTGAAATATATATTAAATTAAAATTAGATTACATTGTAAATGATTAAATGTTCACTTGGTGTTCATATTAAATTCTTTGTTTATTAAATTTTGACATACTTGATGAAGATTATTCCAAAAAATTAAATACACATGTATGCACATTTTTATTTTATTTTTTTGCTACCTCTTAAGAAGTGGCATCCAAGCTGAATACATTGCAGTGTATGAATTGCAAAGAGACAAAGAAACCTAAAGTAAATACTTATTTGTTTGTGGGGGCCGTTATATTTGTCATCATGTTCATATGGTAGTTGGATTTACAACTACCTGTGGAATCAGTGCCAATCACCACTTAAGATGTGAGTTCGAATCCCACTCATGGAGAGGTGTACTCGATGCAACATTATGTGATCAAGTTTATCAGTGACTTGTGGCAGGTTTGTGATTTTCTCCAGGTACACCCGCTTCCTCCACCAATAAAACTGACCACCATGATATAATCCAAAATATTGTTGAAAGTGGCATTAAACACCATAATCCCCTGACAACTTTTTAATAAATTTGAATTTTTTTTTTATTGCAGTCCATATATTTTTTATTTGCCTGTGCATAACAGACCTGACACACATACAGCTAATTTTCCATCATCTAGCATTGTCATGTGACTTCAGCGTCTGTGTCGTTTCCAGAATGCAAAACACTCGTAAATATTTTTTCAGTATAGTGTTTAATGTTCTCAAATAAACTAATCTTTGTTAATTCTTGCAATAATAGAAGTTTCCTGTGTTTAAACATATTTCAAATTGGACACAAAGATGGAAATTGAGCAATGTCATTATAAATTAATCTCTGCCATTTCCTGAATGTGTTGAATTTCATATGAATAAGTGTAAATTATCCACCGAGACTTCGATTGGTTTCAGTTATTTTGTTTTCGCTTGTAACGACTGACTGACCGATCTCTAATCACCGTTCGGAGAGCTTCAGGATCATATTAAGTATTATATATATCAATATTTAATTACATACTTTTCAAATTTGGTTTGATAAAGACCAGGATGACGTGTATGTTGTTGTTATTATAGTGTTATTGGTTGTACTGGCAGCCATTATTGTTTTCAAAATAATATTCAGTCCAATCTCAATGTGTCGAAGTGGCCAGGATAGTCAATTTTATTTCGAGTAGAATGCACTTATTTGAGTTATTCGGGGATAAATTAAGCAGAAAGCTATTATGAACAGACCACTTCTTGTTGTCTGACCACTCCCACCAAAATCCTCCTCCTTATCAGACCAGCTTTTTTAGATTACTGAGCTAGTAAAATACTAGTAAATTGCTTCCCTCAAGAGAGCTTGTGCCACCCCTCTTTTAAGACCACATTTTCATAATAGAAGGGGTGGCCTTTTAAAAAGGGGACTATTCCATTGAAAGATACATAAACAAGCTATGTGCAATGTGATTTATACTTTTGGAAGAAAGGGCCCTGGTGGCTCAATCAGTTAGGTAGTTGTATTACCTAACAACTCATACAAGCCTATCACCAATACGGCATGGGTTCACACCCAGCTTTGTAAATTACAAAAAAGGGTGCACTCGACTCGCAGCCGCAAGTTTAACAGTTGCTTGCCCATGGTTGGTGGTTCTCTCCAGGTACACCAGCTTCTTCCACCACTACAACTGGTCGCCATGATATAGCTGAAATATTGCTGAAAGTGGTGTTAAACACCAAAATTCAAATTCTTTTGGAAGAGAATCTCCAACTGCATATATTTTTTCAATGTCCAATTTATTAAATATAAATGGTATTATTAATTGGAGTACACAAAAATATTAGTCTTATTTTAAGCAGGTTTCATGCCATTACTTCTTTAAGTACGATTGGTTTTATTGCTCGCAACACTTTTCGCTTTCCAATATGTCAATTTTGAACGTACCTGATGAAGGTTTTTCCAGAAACAAACCATGCGCACTAAATTTGCAATCTACTTTTTTATTCAAATAGTCGTTATTTTAGATTTTGAACTATTATATAATATTTTTTTTTCTGGATTGATTTTGTATTGTTTAATGTTCCATTATTTCTCTGGCGGATTCTTCTATAATGGTATTAATCAATACTTAATTGCAGTGCTGTGCAATATCTGCGGCATGCATCGTTATTACGTAGATTGAAACTTTATGTTTTTTCCGTCAGTGTAAATGTCCTCCCAAGGATTTGTCTTTTATATTATGGTAGATATTTTTTTGCAATTTTTTTTTTTTTAATTGGAAATGTAATTAACATTATTTTGTACAATATTTTGGTGTTTTTTTAATAAACCTTATCTTAGAGGTACCGAAAACATTTATTGATGGAAAGAATACATTTTTTTGCAATTTTTTTTTAAATTGGAAATATAAATAAGGTATTTTGTATAATATATTTGTTTGGTTTTTTAAAAATCTTAGACGTACCAAAATATGGAATGTCATTTATTTTTTTGACACTATAAGTAAGATTTTGGTTGTAAAACCATGAAACAAGATATTTATAAAGATATGCATTATAAACAAGGCTATAATTAGTATAAAAATGAAGCTAATAAATTTTTGATTTAAGATATTGATTAACCAAATTCTTTTTTTTTTTCATTTATAATTAAAGTATTTCATTTTGAAATTCAACCAATGGAAGGATATGGAAGTAAAATGAAATCGAGAAAACTCCATTCTCTTGTAACGAAATGCAGGTAATAGCCTTGCCATTCAGGTATCGTTATAGATTTAATTACCATCTGCTATTTCATCTTGAGGAGATGTCCCTTTGATCAAATGCCACGATATAGCTGAAATATTGCTAGAGTTGGCGTTAAACACCAATCATTCAATCAACCTTTTGGTCAGTCAATAGGGCAGATGCTGTTGTTGCAGAAGGTGTAGGGTTCAAGCTCGGGACATTCCAATGACAACATTGGTGATAGCATGAATCTGAAGGGTTTTTCAGGTTTTCATGAGGTGTAACACTTCATCAGACCAGGCACCCATGCATTAAAAATTATTAAGATTTAGGACAAGGCTTGAAATGGATGGGATATTATGTTACAAAATTCGGGTAATAGCCTGTCCATTCATGTATAAAAATAGATTTAAATATCCTCTGCTAGTTGGTCTATTGGAGATCTTTACCTCAGTTGGTGAAGTTGTTGAGGACGTTACAGAAGGGTTCAATCATAGCTCAGGACGTAGCACTATAATTATACATACAGTTGTATTTATAAATAGATTATTAAAGTAAAGAATGAAACAAGATTTTATTGCTTTTCCACAGTTGCAGAAAGGGAGTCAATATTGAGTCTAACTCATACTCTAGAGTGAGTAGGAAATGTCCCCAGTGTTGTAGTTGAACTGACATAAAACATTATCAAAATTATCGCAGCTCGTCCTATCAGTCTCACTGAGATACTAGTAATAATTTCTGTCTCGACCTTCAAAACTACTGTTATTCTATATATATATTAAGACAAAAATAATTCAATTAGGCCAAATAAAAAAATATGTGTGGTTCCGGTTACCCTACCTACCTTAATTTTTAGCCCCTACCCTAAAGATTGTTTTGCCATTTTGCAATAAGCATCGTTAAAGTCACAATGTATAGATCTCCCAAAGAATCAATGTAAAAAAAATAAATAAAATAAAATAAAATCCCTACCTACCTACCCTGTTTTTTATTTTAATGTAACCAGAACCACACATATATTTTTATTTGGCCTTACTTAAAATAATATATTTTTGTTCCTATAGGACTCACTAAGATATTAGTGATCATGTCTGTCTCAACCTTAAAAAATACCGTTATTCTATATACTAGTATATATTAAGACAAAGCTAACTTAATTACTTAAAGTTTTTCTTCCATTGGCAGCTAACAGGATTATATGATAAAATCCCCTATAAAACTACCATTTTAATTAAAGTTACAAAATGTCAATTAAAAAAACGGGAAAGTCATGCAAATAAAGATATGAATTATTGAATTTCATGGCGTTTTCTATTTAGCAGCCAGCCCACATACACTCTATAATCTAAGGATGGGATGATATCCATCTAGACTACCAAAACACGAGCCAATCGATAAGTACATGTACTTTAATGTATAATTACAAATAATTTAATCTGCATTAAAGTTGTATAATCACGGGATAGAATATTCAAATCACATTACGGAGGCATCCCAAACAAAAGTGATGTACTACTGTACGTAACAAACTCGCAGTACATTCGATCTGGCAAAAAGATTATAGAGAATCTAACGGTATATATTAATTACATGTAATGAAAAAAGTAAAATCGCTCATAGCCATCAGCTTTCGGCAAGCCTCGTTAAATAAATAGAGAATTCAGTGATGTACTACCATATGTAACAAACTGGCAGTACATTTTATCTGCCGAAGAGATCTAGAATCTAACCATATATTAATTACGTGTAATGAAAAAAGGAAAACTGCTCGTAGTCATTGGCTTTCGGAAAACATCATTAAATAAATAGAGAATTCAGTGATCACTGATGTACTACTGTATGTAACAAACTGGCAGTACATTTGATCTACCAAAGAGACGTGTAATGAAAAAGGGAAAACTGCTTGTAGTCATTGGCTTTCGGCAACTACTGTATGTAACAAACTCACAGTAAATTTGATCCGACTAAGAGATATAGAATCTAACCATATATTAATTACGTGTATTGAAAAAAGGAAAAACGCTCATAGCCATCGAATTTCGACAAACAGCGTTAAATGAATATAGAATTCAGTGATGTACTAATTAATGTATCAAATTCATAGTACATTGGATCTAAAAGAAATAGAATATAACCATGTACAGTCAAACCTGCCCATGCGGTCACCTCTAGTAAGCAGTCACCTGTATTAAAAGGTCATCTTTTTCTTGTCCTGTCATAGAACATTTCATATGAATTGAACCTATTTTAAGAGGTCACCTGTCTTATAAGGCCACTTTTTCTATTTAACAAAGGTGACCTCTTAATACAGGTTTGACTGTATAGATATACAATAGATTATTTGTTGGGGAAAACAAGTCACATATTAATTAATAAAAAAGGGATTTTTGGTTGCTGAAATTTTGATTAACATTTTTGAATAGTCATTAGAGATAATTGGTTGTTAGAGGGGGTGGGTATGCTTTTGGCTAATACAATTTTTTTTAAGCAGACTATCACATTTAGAGCTAACAGATACAGATTCTTTAGGAAAACCCTTTTGAATTCTTTAGGAAACCCCTTTGAATGTTAAACTATCACAGCTAAGCATCAATAGGCTTGACCAACAAATGTTTAATTGAGACACTTTTTTTTTTAGATATATTGTAGCCTCCCCCCTCTTATAAGGCCATTCCCACAAAAGGCCACTCTCTATTATCTGGCCAGATTTCAAATGCACAGAGATATTAAAATACTACCTAATTGTCCCCTCAACAGAGGCAAATCCTCTTACCACCCTTCTTATCAGGCCAAATTTCAGATTACTAAGGGGACCCGGGTGGCTCAATGAGTTGGGTTGTTTGATCTAACAGCTCATACAAGCCTATCACCAATATGGCGTGGGTTCGTGCCCAGCTTTGTAAATTACAAAAAAGGGTGCACTCGACTCGCAGCCGCAAGTGATAAAGTTTACCAGTTGCTTGCCCAGGGTCGGTGGTTCTCACCGGGTACTCCGGTTTCCTCCACCACTAAAACTGGTAGCCATAATATAGCTGAAATATTGCTGAAAGTTCC
>MJUT01036686.1:223563-271705 GCA_002080005.1 Gigantidas platifrons | reverse complement strand
CCCCCCCCCCCCCCTCAATAGAGGCCATTCTCTTATAAAACCACTTTTTCATCTCAGAAATGACAGCATTATAAAAGTGGGACTACTATATACTGTGCAATCTTTATTAATCGTGAGGTTCTAATTTTCGCTGATTTCGTAGTCCACATAAATCACGAAAATAAAAATCCAACGATATACAATTTTCCCATTAATTGTTACCTGTAATGTTTGAAACCAAGAATTCAAGAAGTCATGGATCAGTGCATTTTGTAGAAAACACGAAAATTGGTGCCAAGGAATAAAAGTACTTTCACAGTATCAGACTATCACATCTAAGCCTCACTATGGGCTTAGCCAGCACATTTTTTGCAGAGACACCATTTTGAATGTCAGAATATTTACTTTCAATTATTGACAATATTTGATAAATCTAAAAAACATGACTTTGGTATTAATTTTCATCTTTTGTATAAATATAATATTGAATATTTGAAGTGATATAAGACTTTAAGATAGCATTACTGTGGCAACACATTTCTAATACAAGTTGTTTGTCCTGAACAAATGCATTTATCACAATTCAATGTAATCTTTTAATAATAAAATCGATACTTTAATGCAGATATGTGCATTAATGATGCATTTTTTAGCTTACGGGGCGTGTGCTAAACGAGATCTTGTCTCAATTGACATTTGTTTTACTGATTATGAAATATTATGATTATACTATTGACTGAGTGCTACTTTAACCTACACGACGATGACGAAAAGCTAAAGTCTGAGTGAGCTTTTAGTTTATGGCAACAGTGAAAAATGTTCATCATAAACATATTTTTCTAAGTTGTATCGAATCCCTTAGGATTATAATTCCAAACCAGTTTTCCTCAAGGCCAAGGTAGCAGATAGGGTGGACACTCTTGTTAGGTTGATCTTAAATTATAATACTGAAAGCCTGACTGTCAACATATTGGGTGCCATGTTCTTAGAATGCCAATCTCCTTGCATATCAAAGACCTGTTATGTAGATTTAAAAAAAGAATGATTAGCTAGGCCATGGTAGCTGCTACAGAAAGCTAAAGTTTTTCGTGCCTGACCAACTCTACATAATCTTCTAGTAGCAGTCAACAGTAGTAGCTGTGGAACTGTAACTCTTTACAGTCTTCATTTTATTTTACCATATGGTAAAAAAAGGCCATTAAGAGCTAGAGTTCCTCAGCTATCAACAGTACTTGCCCTGAATGTCACATTCCTGCCCCATTTCCATATGGTTTTTATATATTGTTTAACTTGTTCATTATCATTAACCCAAGGTTGATCACACTCTGATTACTCTCTGCTCATCATGATTGATGAGGAACACATAGCTCATCAGCTGTGAGTTCCCAACGATGATTCTCGTTCTGTACGAACATTTACCGCTAGACATGTTAATCAGCCAATAATCAATTAAATGTAAGCATTACTTGTACAATATAGTGAGTGTGAATCCCCCTACTGTCTAGCTGTGCAGTAGAGCATAACCTTTTAAGCAGTATAATGATACATCTAGTCTTTTCATTTTCTTTATTTGCAAATCATTTAGGAAAATTAAGTATACAAATAATTGATTTTTTGTTCTAATAATGAATTCTTCAAGTAAGTAAGTTCTGATGAAATTCTTCGACAAAATCGCTGATAAATTCTTCTAAAAATTTTAAAACTTTTGAAATAATGCAAAATTATTATTATTTTTATTAGATTTTGGTTCTCAACTGTGCATGAGGGGCTGTCGTGGTCGTGATCGCATGGTAGTTGGATTTACAACTACCTTTGCAATCAGTGCCTATCACCACTGATGTTGTGAGTTCGAATCCCGCTCATGGGGAGGTGTACTCGATACAACATTATGTTATAAAGTTTGTTAGTGACTTGCGGTAGGTTGGGGGTTTTCTCCAGGTACTCCGTTTTTTTCCACCAATAAAAATGACCGCCACGATATAACGGAAATATTGTTGAAAGTGGCGTTGAAGACCACATCCCTAACGCCAAACCTGAAAACTCCCGGCTACTGGTCTGTTATAGAATCCTTTTAGGTCTTGACAGCTATTGTTTATTACACTTTATTGATCTTTGTGTTTTGTAGATGAACCTCAATGAATTATACTATCCATATTCTACATGATCAAGTTTCTTAAAATTGATGAAAAATTCACATTATACTGCATGAAATTCTAAATTGGAATAGAAAGCTGTTATTATTCTGTGTGTGTGCTCCATCATATGATGCTGACGTGACTGTCAGATATTCCCTTTGATGGCTTGTAAAGTTTCCCTACTTTCAGTATCTTGTGTCAACTTTGCTCTAGCTCTTTATGGAATAAAATTTGTAAGCTTAGAATGTCTAACATCATATTTGACTTGGAATTTCTATTTGATCGTTGAGACAAAACGGAAAATTTAATTACAATTGTGTCGTGTACCTAATTAGTGTCCAGATAAGAAGGAATTTTTCTGGACAGTATTTAATTTCCATCGGAAATATCAAACTGTAGTCTATCTTTATTTCACTTTCAAGAAAGGGGGTTAGGGTCATGATGTTTAATGCCACTTTCAAAAATATCTCAGTTATATCGTGACTGTAAGTTTTATTTATGGAGGAAATCCCAATGCCCTGAGAAAACCACAGACCTGCCGCAAGTCACTGACAACCTTTTTTACATAATATTATATCGAGTACACCTTGCCTGAACGGGATTCAAACTCACAACGTTCATTTCAAGAAAGGTCTTTTCCATTAGACCTATGATTCAACTAGACAATATCATATTTTTTAAGAATTTTTTTTTCACCATTGTGAATGTATATTTGTTCTTCCTAATATTTGTCCTTACAATCAATTTTTATATACAACTCAACCATAATATTTCTGCTTTGAAGAACAAATATTCTATGCTGTTTATTCTGTCGAGAATTAATATTCTAATATTTTTTATCTGTTGGAATATTAAGTAGATATGTAATATATATAGTATACAATAAGAACAATAACATTAGAAATCATCATTCCTGTCAAACATTCAGAAGAATTAGATCTGATCTGGATCCTAGAATTGCTTAATAGTTAAGGAAACAGATCAAGTATTTATAACAAAGATGGGATAAGAAATTTATTGTACAAAATGTACATTAGGCCATTTAAAGTTAATTTCTTGGTTCTCAGGCCCGCCGCATGTGGAAATTCGTCGCCGCATTGCTGATTTTTTTGCAAAAATAGTAAAAAAAAAAAATTAATGCGGTAGCGCTGTCCGTACGGAAAAAACAACCACATCCGTTTTTCTCTTATATCGCGTGGTCGGTGAAACGCTTTAAAACGCATCATGCTTAAATGAGATTTAAAGCATCGTTATGACAATGTATAAATAAAAAACGTGTTTCCGTTTGACATTTAGACAAAATGTCAATCGTTTCTGTGCAAATTCGGCACAAATGTTTGCCAGTTTTACCAGGAAACATAATAGGGGGCTTCTCCGAAGCTTGTACCTTATTGGAATTGTTTACGGAGATAAAAAATGGTACGTTGGGACCAGCGGATTGGACGTTTCCATAAAAATTAACCACTTGTGATGTTGCTGCCACCATCGGAAGAAATAAAATTGAAATTTTCAATAAAGTAATGAAAAGATTTATACATTGCGTTATTTTTCACAAAAAAAAAGAAGAAAAAATGCCTCCCTCATTACTTTTTACAGCAGTAAAAGGATAAAAAAAAATGCCGCCCTCCCTCATCAATTTTGACAAAAAAGGGCCTGAGAACCAAGTAATTAACTTTGCATGGCCTTAATTATCCAATTTTTTTGTACTTGTAATAATTCACGGAACAATTTATGCCCTCAAAGGGACTACTTTTTCAGGTCAACATAAAAAAATCCCCTTTTTGGCTCATAAGGGACAAATAATTGTTTTTTCTCAGATCTTCATTAAATCATATCATAACTTGAAAAAAGGAAGTTCTTCAGGGAGAACTGATGGTTTATCAGAATATGATGTATTTCTTTACAAGAAGGAAATTAGATGATATGTGTATATTAAAAAATGGAGGCCTCTGTCATAATGGTAGTAAATTTACACCTACACAAGGAATTAGTTCCTATCACCATAAGACCACCTTGGTGATTTGGTTTGGTTTATGATGTTTAATGCCACTTTCAACAATATTTCAGTTGTATTGTCATGTGGCGGTCCATTTTATTGGTGGAGGAAACCAAAGTATCGAGAGAAAACCATTTACCTGCCTCAAGTCACTGAAAAACTTAATCACATAATGTTGTATCGAGTATACACCGCCTGATTGCGATTGGAAATCACAACGTTAGTGGTAATAGGCACTGATTGCATAGTTAGTTGTAAATCCAACTTCCATAGGATCATGACCACGACAGCCCCTTGTTTTTGGACATGAAAAGTTAAATGGTTATTTCCTAATCGTCATCTTTTACAATCAATTATGACAGAACTAAAATCGGGTAATTTTTCATGTCAGTTTGTATTATTCACAGTAATCAATTATTTGCTGACTGGATATGAAAAAAATGACTAAAATACATTATAAATAAACACCAAGGGAAAACTCTAGTTGACTGTTGTTTATAGTTAGCTGTTGAAATCGTCAATTTCTTACACATGTGAGAAATATATTTGATACAGACAAAAGAAAAAACTCTAGTTGTTGACAGTTAGCTGTTGAAATCGTCAATTTCTTATACATGTGAGAAATATATTTGATACAGACAACTGGGATGTTGTTATTGTTGACCTTTTGACTTCAGATGTCAGTCATGTCTTGAAATTGATTCTAGAGTCATTTATTAAGTAATTATTTGATATTGCACATTGTTCTCAGTGACAAGTTTAATATTGGTCAATTTAATTTTCGTCTGTAAATGTATGAGTGATCTTTGGTAGTTTGTAAGATAAAAGGTTAGCAACTTTGTACATTTGTTATTTCAATAAAAAAAATTATCCTCATCGGCCAAAAAATATGAAATGTGTACATTGAAATACGAGATTTTTATATCATCCAATAAAATTAAAAACCATGTGTATGTGTTGAAACAATACCATCTGTTAAGGGATCTGCCCTCTAACTTTTATGTGGGATCTTTTTTCCCCTGAGTGAGAATTTTTTTTTGCATATGAAATTAGATTTAGATTTTTTTTCGTGAAAAATAATTAATTTTTCTTTAAAAAATTGTTACCGCCTCCCCCTCCTTATAGCCACAATTTCACTGCCACCAACGTTACTCCCCTAATTTCGATTTGCCACTTTCCTTATCTGTTGCCATAATGTTTTCTCATTGTTCTCTAATGCAATTACATATTTAAGCTTCCATTGATTTGTCAACAATCAATCTTATGATACCTGCTTTTAAAATTTTTACTGAACTGAAATCTAAAAGGTTGTTGAATTAACTAGTAATTGTGACAGGTAGCACTCATCTTTTAAAGAAATTTTTATTATATTTTTAAAAGCCTTGAATCTGCAATAAAAAGGAGAAAAAAACCAAAAACATCTGTCTTTGAATTGTACCAATATAGAATCATTGGTGCCCTCATTTCCATTATACTGTCTGAAGAAATGAACTAAAAGTGGGTCGTAATGTGTGACCCATTAAAAGACAGATTTACGGGAAAATATATGTTGACATTGGACACTACATTAGAATATAACTAGATACAGTGAAACCTGTCTAAACCGAACCCTGAAAAAACCGAAAACCTGAAAAAACCGAACCCTGAAAAAAACGAAAAACTTGAAAAAACCAAAAAACCTGTCTAAACCGAACCCTGAAAAAACCCTGAAAACCTGAATAAATCAGACAGACTTACAGTCCCATCTACTAAATGTCTATGTAGCTTGAACCTGTGTAAACCAAACACCTGTCTAAACTGAACCAATTCTTCAGTCCCAAGGGGGGTTCGGTTTACACAGGTTTTACTGTATATTTCCTTTAATGGGGATGTCGTGGTCGTGATTGTTTGGTAGTTGGATTTTCAACTACCTGTGCAATCAGTGCCTATCATCACTAAAGTCGTGAGTGCGAACCCTGTGTGTGGCGAAGTGTACTCGATACAACATTATGTGATAAAGTTTGTCAGTGGTCAATGGTTTTCTCAAGGTATTCCGGTTTCCTCCACCAATAAAACTGACCACCACAATATAACTGAAATATTGTTGAAAGTGGCATTAAACCCCAAAACCCTAACTCCCTAACCCTATTATATTTTTAAAAGCATCGAATCTGCAATAAAAAGAAGAAAATAGTAACGTCTATCTTTGAATTGTGCCCTCATTTTCATTATACAACAGTCTGAAGAAATAAAGTAAAAGTGTGTCGTAATAGATTTACGGAAAATATATGTTGACATTAGAATATAACAATAATTATAGACGTTATTGATTATGAATATTTACTTTGATATTAAGCAATAATATTGATGCCTGTCTTTTAATTGATGATGAAGTAAAATGAGTGCACAGGAAGTTCTCTATTATGATGAATTATGGGAAGTCTGTCTTTGAAAGAGAAAAATGAAATGTTTATTCTAATTTAATTAGGATATTTTTGCCCTCAAGATTAGATAATTAATTAAATTAATAAAACAAGTGGAAGAGGAAATTTGAAAGTGCAAAATTCATTGCATAATATTAAATAAAACTATAATTAGAAAAAACTTTCTTTGATGCATAAGTTAATAAAAACTCTTAAAGAAAGAGTTGTGTACTCTTTAATATATTCAGATATTTCCTGGCTAGAATAAAAAGATGATACACTTGTCAAAATATTTGATATCATGCTCATCATTTTGAAGGTTTTATTACTAAAATTAAGATGCAAAACCAACCAGGAAACAAAATGATTTTACATTGTTTAATTTTTTTTATCTGTAATTTGCCTATTTTCTACCTCAAATTAGCCCCATGTGTTGTCAGTAAAGTGGAGCATGTCTTATTGCACCTTCTGCCAACAAAAATGGTCTTTCAAGACAGGTTGTCTCTTAGTAGAGGTTATGTTATGTAGATGATGAAGATTAACGACATTTTGAAATGATCTCACACAAGGGGGATAACCAAATTTTTAGATTGGTTTTTCTGTATTTTTCTTTCAAATTGAGTATTTCATAAGGAAAACAGAGTTACTTACACGGAATTATAATCACTAACAAAATTCATCACTCACCAAAAAAAAATCGTGTCACAGATTATTAACCAATTAAAGTCTATAATATGTCTATCATGAAGAAAAAGATTGATTGATTGATTGATTGATTGATTTTTGGTGTTTTTATGCCACTTTCAGCAATATTTCAGCTATATCATGGCAACCAGTTTTATTGGTGCCAGTGGAAGAAGCCGGAGTACCTGGAGAGAACCACCGACCATGTGCAAGTAACTGGTAAGCTTTATCACTTGTGGCTGCGAGTCGAGTGTACCTTTTTTGTAATTTACCAAGCTGGGCACGAACCCACGCCGTATTGGTGGTAGGCTTGTATGAGTTGTTAGGTAATCCAACTACCTAACTCAATAAGCCACTCGGATCCTTGAAGAAAAAGAAGATGACATGATGTTTGTTATGTTAGAAAATATACAACAATAAATCTGACTTGGAATATATTTGATGATTAATCTACCAAAATTGTCATATCAAGTTTTATTTTTCTGTAAATGACTGGGAAAAAGTAGTTACATGTATGCTTGGAATACAAATTTTTGTATTAGATTTTGGAACTTTTCTGACAGTGTAGTATTTTGTTGTTTTTGTGGTTATTCATCATATCATTTCGGTCTCACCTTTATATCAGATGATAAATTCATTCTATTCTCAACAATAAAAATGTGCAATAATCTATGTATGAAATTCTTTTAATGTCAGTTGTAATTTTCTCTAATGTTCGTTTATTTGTTGTATTTGTTGAGTTGAGCGAGGATAATTAGTACTTTCGGAATATCTTCAGAATTATCTTAATAAATAGTTTAAAAGATTTTCTATCAAAAAGTGATACAGACTGCATTTGCAATGACAGTAGACGATTGTTTTTCTTTGAACTGCCGATTAATTCCGTAGAACGCCATAAACGACCCATACCTAAGTTAAAAGGACTGTGATAATTCATTAGCTTCGCGACGAATAATTAACGTTGACTTTCCGTAGTGGATAATGTGATAGATTTCCATGGAAACAAATTGAGTAATTTTGTGTTATTTTGTTGATAATTCAGGCATTAAATTACATAACAGTAAAATGTCTGGTAAGCTGAAATAAAATCAATTTTCAGTGTCTGACAACTTGCATGTGATGCAGATCGGAGAAATACGTAGAGCTCTGAAGATGTAAAATCTTCACCTATGCATGTACTTAAATTCGTCCCGACAATATTATGACTTTAGTCTGTCTATCTGTTCCATATGTGTTAACTGTTGTACATTGTTCAGAAACAACACTACACTAGAAGTAAGGAAAAGACCATTGAACTTATAGGGGGTGGGTGGGTTGGTAGGTCTATGTTTGTATGTTGTTTTTTTTTAATTTACTCCTGTCATATTTTCTAGAATAAAAATATATCTTGACCTGAAAGGTGCAAAAAATAAATAATTTAACACTACAGTTTTCAACAAGATATTTTACCGATTTCTCATGTCCAGCCAGATTTTTGTTTCGTATTGGAAGGAATGGTTCTGTCAGATGTTAATGCCTTAGGGGAAGGGAGGGATCTGTCAGATGTTAACACCTTAAGAAAAGGGAGGGTACCCAGTTCTGTCAGATGTTAAATGGAGCCATATAGCATATTATAACAGCTGACTTTAATCTGAATCATCATAACTTATTTTTACACATGATTCAGACTTGTGGAATTTAACAATAAATATTTTAGATTGCTGATAATTCTTTTCTATTGTGTAAAAGCTCCATAAAATTTGCAAATAAAATATTATTAAGCAGACTCATTATAGGTTGGGCATCTTGGGATGTTATTGTCATTGAAATATTTTTACCTGTCGCAGGTAATAATTAATATTGATTATCTTACCTGGAAGTCTGACTGAAATAAACCATTACTGCAGAACTGTGGAATGTTGTTGTTATATTTTTAAAGGGAGATAATTTTATAACTGAATCAGCTGATGATGCAGAGTTAAAAATAATTGCTTTCATCATTCTTCTGATAAAAAAAAAGAGATTAAATTTCAAAACAAATATTTTATTCAATTTTTTTCTTCTGTAATGTATTATCAAAGCATTTTAATGTAATTAAATTTAAAAGTAATATTAAATTTGGAACTCGGAATCCGGGAATTCAATATTTTTCAAGTGTACCTGAGTGAGTACTACACTGTTTACAGGCAACACTTTTTATTATACCCCCACTCGTAGAGAGGGGGCTATATTGCAATCACCTTGTCCGTCCGTCCGTCCGTTTGTCCATCCGTTCACACTTTTGTAACAGATATCTCGGCTTCTACTGGAAGAAATGATTTTATATTTGATATATGGCTTTGGCATGGTGACTTGTATCGTTTCTCTCCTTTCCAGGTTTACCGCACATCTACTTCCTGTTTACAGTGCAACTTAGAATTTTTCATGTTTGCCGTAATGAAAACTTTCGTAACAGTTATCTCAGCTTCTACTGGAAGAAATGATTTTATATTTGATATATGGCTTTGGCATGGTGACTTGTACCGTGTCTCCCCTTTCCAGGTTTACCACACATCTACTTCCTGTTTACCATGCGACTTACAAATGAACGAGTGGGGGTATTCTTAGCACGACGTAGCGTGCAACATCTTGTTAAAATTTGCTTATTTTATCATGTATATCTTACAAAACATTCCTTAAAATCAGGAGGTACAAAAGTTCATTTTAAATGAGTAAAAGAACCGGTTACTTTTACAGTCCCTTATTGAAAGACCTGCAGAATTACATGATCATTGTATCATTGGGAATATAAAGAGCCTCTGTTATGGTGATCATAATAGCTGCATTTACAATGATATATGCATTCTTCTGTCCTTGTCACAGTTTATTTTATACAACCCATTGTCATAAAATTTGGTAGTAGGAGAAAAAACTCTATTTTCGATCACCAATTAAATTGACCGCCACAATATAATTTAAATATTATTGAATGTGGCAATAAACACCATTTATTCTAATTCTAATCAATCATGGAACAATTTACAATTATCTATGCATTCAGTGCCTATCATAATAAATTGACCACCACAATATAGCCGAAATATTAGTAAAAGTGGTGTTAAACAGTAAAATCTTAATCCTAATCAATTAGGGAACATCTTAGACAACCGAACTCAGCACAATTTAAATGTAAGCCATAATGAAAAAGAAGTAATGTGTCTAACTAGACCAGAATGAACTGACATCAATCACGGTGACATTGTTATTGCTTGTTTCGTAATCCCTAGTAGATCTACTACATAAACATGTTAGATTCTAGACAGACAAAATTGATTTTTTGTTCAAATGACTAAGTTTTTCTGATACTTGACGTTTGACAAAACGTCAAACGTCAAGTATCAGAAAAACTTAGTCATTTGAACAGTTCAGTGTAAAAAAATTCTGACTTTTTCGTTGAATTCTGAAATATTTGTATGAGGTTATACCATATTAAATGAATTAGATTTATTGTAAGAATTTGCATGTTAGAGAAATCTTGTAATTGCCAGATGCAATAATAATTTTTTCATATTTGTAACCAGTTCTTGACAAAAATTCAAATAAATGGACTTCTGGGGATAACTTCGTGGGCCAGTTTTTGACTTATGACTTGTGTATAACATCATTAGTCAGTTTTTGACAATTATGTAAATGGAAGACTGAAGATAACTTTTTGGACCAGTTCTTGACATGAACATCAGTGGACATTTGCTTGTTAAAAACGTCTTGGATTTCATCCCAATAAATCAAGTGGTCACGATATAGCTGAAAGAGTTAATGAATAATAAAAATATAGATATTTCATGGCCATCTGCAGGTTTCTGGAAAGGGAGGTGCGGGGGAGAGTCTGGTAGGGGATTGTGGATTAGTGTTTCCAGGGGCGGATCCAGGATTTTGTGTGAAAAATCAAGATTTTAATAAAAAAAAATCATATTTTTTCCAATTTTAGGGTGCCGGGCACCCAACGCACCCCCCGTTCCGACGGCCATGTATTTGTACAGTGAAACCTGTTTAAACCGAACCTCCTTGGGATCAACTTTTGTGTTCAGAATAGACAGGTGTTCGGTTTATACAGGTTAAATTAACAATGATTTCCTATGCTAGGACTTTTTTTAAAGTTCGGTTTATGCAGGATTTCAGTTTATTCAGGGTTCGGTTTAAACAGGTTTTGCTGTATATGTAAATGTATAAAGATGTGGATATCTAATTTAGTGTGCATGGTATATTTCTGGAAAACCTATTTTCAAAGTCAAAGGATTTGAAAGCCAAATCTGGTTAGGGGAAGATATGGTTATAGTTTTCAACACCTTTTTCAACAATATTTCAGTTATATCGTGGCAGTCAGTTTTATTGGTGAAAGAAACTGGAGTACCCAGAGAAAACCACCGACCTGCCGCAAGTCACTGACAAACTTTATTACACAATTTTGTATCGAGTACACTTCGCCATGAGCGGGATTCGAACTCACAACTTTAGTAGTGATAGGCACTGATTGCACAAGTAGTTGTGAATCCAACTACAATACGACGACCCCTAATTTAAGTCTGTGCTAGCAAGAAAAACCCTAAGCTAAAGTAACTATAAGCATCTATTTTATTGCTATTGTATATGACATACCATATACTAGTATAGCTTAATTTTACATAGACATTGCCTATAAGTCTGCCGATAATTTTGCACACTGACAATAAACGCCTACATTTCCGCTATTGTATATGGTATACCATATATTTGTGATTGAATTACTGGTAGCTAGACACTGTTGAAAGGAAACATCTTTGCTAATTCTATCTATTCGGTAAATCCACAGAAACTTATTAACCATAAAAACGAAAAGGTACACGAAGGACACTGTGTTCCATCAGTAGATATATTTATAGTTACATCTTGTGAGAGCTGAAATCCATTAAAGCTTATTAACCATAAAACTAAAAGATATATACAAGGCCATGCTGTTCCACACAGTAGATCTATTTATAGTTACATCTTGTGAGAGCTGAAATCCATGAAAACTTATTATTAAACCATAAAACTAAACATATACCAAGGACACTGTGTTCCATCAGTACAATGTAGATCTATTTATAGTAACATCTTGTGAGAGCTGAAATGTATTCTATCAGGGAATATCTATTTCCATAACTGTCTATAATAGATTTATATGTTTTGACAAGGTCGTTTCAAGGTCAATAATTCCTCAAATGAAGCATTCGTGTAATATCCATCATGACAGAAGTGAATAATGTATTAAGTTGCTGATCAAATTTATGGAGTTTTAAGTACATTCATTTTGATTGGTTGTTGCAAAAATCTATACATTTTTGATTGGTTGTTGCATAAATCAACCAAACATTATTTCAATATTTGTTTTGTAGTACATTAATTTTAATTGGTTGTTACACAAATCTATGCATTTTTGATTGGTTGTTGCACAAATCAATCAAACATTTGTTCAATATTTGTTTTTTAGTACATTGATTTTGATTGGTTATTACAACAATCTATACATTTCGATTGGTTGTTACACAAATTATTCAAACATTATTTCAATAATAAAACCTGTCTTATGTGACCTTACAAGGGAACAGTGAAATATGATCACATAAAACAGGTGGTTGCTTAATACAGGTTTAATTGATATGAAATGCACTGTGAAGGGAAATAAAAATAAAAATCACATAATACAAGTTATTACTTAATAGAGGTGGTCACTAAAGCAGTTTTGTCTGTATTTGTTTCTACAAAATGGTGGACTTGAATCGTGATATCGATTATTTTGCCCGACTGCTGACTCTAGAGATTCCAGTATTATTTATGTTCTGTGATCGGATATTGGTCTGATATAGCCGTGTCCTGTTTTCATAGAACTGAAAAGTTTTTGTTTCTTTTCACACATGACTGTTGTTGTTCTGGAAATATATAGACGTGGGAGTAATTATAGTGTTTGGAAAGAATCATTTTTGTAAAAAAAAAGAAAAAAAAAAGATAAGAATAGTGTATTGTTTATATTAATTGCAGTGTGTTCTTTCCACCAGTGTATTCTTTCCAGAGGACAAGTTACTCTAGTATATAATTTCCAGAGGAATTATTGCACTAGGTTATTTTTTCCATGCTAACCCTAACCCTAATCCTCAATCCTAACCCTAACCGGAAATTCTACACACTGGAATAAAAGTACGCTTACAAAACCTGTATAAACCGAACTCTGAAGAAAACGGAATTCTGTATAAATCAAACTTTACTGGCTCCTAAAGACATTTACATTATTTTACTTTTCCACACTTTTGATTATGAGCGTACCTGATGAAAGTTTTTCCAGAAATACATCGCGCACACTAAATTCGATATCTACATTTTGTTTTATATATTTTAAATTTCCAATGTAGGAAATCTTTGTTAATTTAATGTGGTACCATACACTTCAGGTAAAATTTGATCTGCTCGTTTAATTTTCTTATTTTTTTGGCAGTGTGTTTGAATATATCCACTGTAATAAATATCAAAATTTTAGCAAATTCCAACCAACAGACTCGGAACTATAAATTCACTAGCCACGTTGAGGTTTTGATCACCGAGATGCTTGAAATCTGCATCCAAATATCATATGATCAAAACGTTCAACTGATTTTAAAGAGTTATCTCCCTGTAGTGTATGGTACCCCCATAACCTGTATAAATTGAACACCTGTCTACCCCCAACAAATAAGCTGGTTCCAAGAATGTTTGGTTTTGACAGATTTCACTGTGCTTTGAATTAACAAGAATTCAAGTTATCTGTGATAGAATATAAGCTATATATATATATATATACCCTTTTGAGTTAACTCCCTTTTTTCAACTTTATCCCTTTACTCATCAAAAGATGACTGGTGACACACCCATCTTTCATATTCATCTCATTTAATATAACTTGTTCTCACCATGATATAGCTGAAAAATTTGTTCATTTGGCGTTACACAACCATCACTCGCTCACTTTGAAAAAATAATTTTGATTTGTTTCCACTTTTCCTTCTGACTTAGCTCCCTTTGTTTCAACTATATATTATTTTTTCCCATCAATGGGTGGCAGTACAGAAACATCAACAATCACTCACTCTTTCCCTTTTTTTTAGGTTTCCATTTTCCCTTTTGAGTTAACTCCCTTTGTTTCAGCCATAATATTTTACTCCTCCATGGGTGGCAGTACAGACATGTGACATCTTTCTGTTTCATGAAACATCCATTGACTTGATTAAATCTGTAATAGTAATTGCATATATAAATACCAATAGGAAACTGCACAGCAATAAGGAAGTTATAGAAAGTATCTAATTTTATCAACAAGTTGAGGGTTAAAAATGTTATTTTTGGTACAAGATGTTTATCAGTTAACACGACTCATAATTTAAAAATAATATTGAAAAACGAGTTGTGGATTGTTAATTCAAAGACTTTCTACTAGATTCTGATAAGACAATATATTAGTAAGTTGTAAAGTTTACTGATTATTTTGTAAAAAAAAATTCAAGAATTATAAGATTATTTTTTTTTGGCATGTTTTTAATTTTTTTTATATATTTAATGAGGCTGAATAAGGAGGGTCATTATAGGTCTGTAATAAGTGTTTTAACGGATACACTGGGTACTAAGAATTAACTGTCGCACAAAGTGAACTGCAAATGGATTCTGTAAAAATTTACTAAAAGGTGAAAACGACACACATCTTAAAGGGATCCCTCCTAGAGCCTCATTTTTTAAAATTTGTTTGAAACAATTTTGTGCTGGCATTGCATACTACATGTAAAAATTGTTTATTTAAAAAAAAACTAAGGAAAAGAGGTAGGTTTAGGGGAAAAAATCATTAGTGCTATTAATTTTTCGTATTATCAATTTTTCTCCTTTCAGAAATATTATCAGCAAAATAACACTGATTGAGTGTGACAGACAACATGTGATCCTTATTTTGTTTGTCAACTATAATTAACAACATTAGGAATTTCCTTAAAATTTCCCACAAGAAAAAGAGGTTAAAAATATGTTACAAGGGTATTATCGTCTTCCATTTTGGAATTTTTTATTGCATAATATTTGGATATTTTGCTATGTTAAACTTAACACAACTCTAATGTTGATATTGTTGGATTCTGTAAAAATTTGATTTATGGAGGCCATTTATGGTCCTAATAGATAGATCTACTTCTTTAATCAATTGGAGAAAAAATACATAAAATATTAATACAAGGTCAGTAACTCTTAATCGTTGAGGAGATGGGTGGTCAGTCACATGGTCAAGGTCATTGACTTGTTGACTTCTGACCACAAGTGTAAAAGTTTCCAGTTTAGGGGATGGAGGGAGGGGGTGCAACTCTGCATGTTTACGTTACCCATTTAATTAGGTCTAATAGTCACAATAAAGCTGAAAAATTGCCGAAAGTGACTATAAACTCCAATAACCCAACTCCTATAACAGTGACTGGCATACAGTTGTGGACGTATTGTGGGTGATAGTGGTAAATTTTTATATTCCTTCAACTTTCACTTTTTAGATGTTATTTTCTAAAACATGTACAGTCCAGCCAATTAGTCAGTCCACTTTAAACTACATGTATATCAAACTGTCTAGTTCTCTGACTATTTATCTTAATAAGAACCCTTTGATTTTTTTGTGTATGTATTTGAACCTTGCAATGTGATATCGGACACAATGATGACAGTATTTGTAAGATTACTTTACCCATATTTTGAGTTCCCGGGTGGCTCAATGAGTTAGGAAGTTGGATAACTAACAACTCATATAAGACTATCACCAATACGACGTGGATTCGCGCCTGGCTTTGTAAATTACAAAAAAGGGTGCACTCGACTCGCAGCCGTAAGTGATAAAGTTAACCAGTTGCTTGCCCATGGTTGATGGTTCTCTCCGGGTACTCCAGCTTCTTCCACCAGTAAAACTGGTCGCCATGATATACATTGTAGCTGAAATATTGTTGAAAGTGGCATTAAAACACCAAAAATCTAAATCAAATCAATCTTATTTTGTTTTCTTGGAAGACATATTGCTCCACTGTAGCATATTATTCTTATTCCTTGTAAACTAGTCTATGCCCTTACTCCGTAGTGCTGCATTCTTAGTGGAGAAGCAACAAATACCAATGTTATAGTCTTTGGTTTGACGCGACCGGTGCTAGAACCCACGATCTACCGCTCTCAAGACGAGCATGCTAGCCATCATACCACCGATGCAGTTCTGACAATGTACATGTATTTACTTATTTCCCACTACTTATATTGATTATCGTGATTTAAAAATTATATTAAAGAAACAGAAATCATAGAAAAAAAAACCATAGATAAAGAAGAAACCATACAAAGTATCAAGAATACAAAATAAAAAAGACATGTTTGGTGACAAAAATTGATGAAACAAGAGATTGTTTACTAATCCTAGACATGAATATTGATTTATAAGATTTCTCTGGAGGACAAGTCAACCATTTTATCTAGGGATATTTATAGTATCAATGTTATAACATTGTAAACATAAGCCAGGTCCATGTCAGGTTAAGTTCATGAGTCAAGCTACCTCCCTTGTGATAGCTTGTTATCATCCAGTTGTCTCCCTTGTGAATCTAAAGTAGTTAATTGTATCCTTAATCACAATTATTTCAAATAAAGATTTTTTCTTTCAGCTTTTGAAAGATTTATTAGATGTATACAGCTTTTTAAGGTCAATGCTGTTTTAGCTGAAATTTGTAGTTTTTTTTTTTAAAGAAATATGTTTTTGATTTTTGCTTTTAGATTTTTGAATAAAATAAATCATATAAACTAACTAGATAAATATATAATCTAAAATAATCTCAAAAGATTTTAACTTTTCCTCCCTTGTTTTTTCTCACAAGTTTGAAATTTGTAAGGGGAGTAAATTGTCGATGTTATCGATTTATAATTTTGATTGTAATTGCATTTTTTAATCATTACCCATGAGCAAATGCAAATTTAGAATCTAACTAAAAAGACTTTTTTTTTACTAATTATAGAGTCAGACCTGCCCATGTTTTCACCTCTATTAAGCAGTCACATGTATTAAAAAGTCATCTATTTCTTGTCATGCCATAGAAAATTTCATATGAATTGAACCTCTTTTAGGAGGTCACCTGTCTTATAATGCCACTTTTTCTTTGACCTCTAAATACATGCCAAATACAGCAGCTGTCTTCTATTGACTGTCTGACATGGAAAAGCTCCATTTACGAACGATTATAGTCCCCCCTCCCTTTTTGTGTCTTGAGAAGATGCAGTAGGCAATTATTTGTTTATGCTTATATTGCTACTGATGATGTTTATATGAAGTTTCTGTCGTCTTATATGTCATGTAAGGAAGTTTCTGAATTTGATGCATCCTCTGAAAAGTGATGAGTTCTCTGGTATTGACACCTCATCTTATATGTAATGTAATTAGGTTTTAGCCTTTGACACGCCCTGTTATATAATGTTATAAAGCCTCTACCGTGGACACTTCATCTATTATGATGTGTAATGACTGAAACAAATATTACATTGTATCTATTCCAATGCAATTATTCCTGATCGATTAAACACTTTAAAAAAAAATGTTTGTCAAAGAAGAAATATTATGCAGTTGACAATTGTTTATAATAAATTACCTAATGGAGCAAAATATTAGGCGGAATAAATATATGTTTACAAACAAAAGTATGAATATAGTGGGACAACATAATTCTTGTGTAGAGATTTATGGTAGAGATACTCTACTATTGATCTTTTTCTCGGATACCGAGGTGGTAAAACCAGTGAAAAACATCACGGAAAAACTGATTGCGTTAAGTTTATTGCCTGTCTGAGCTTCCTTAAGAATTAGGTAATCAACAAATTATAGTTAATTAGTAATAATTTTATGGGCATTTTGTGTAGAAGCGTGGAAACTAGGTGAGATTTGAGGAATGAGCAAATTGTTACGTATTGAGAAGGACGGGAACTCGGTATATAATAATAATTTTAAGATTTACCAAGTTCAAAGGTCACCATAGCGATAGATTACAGATAAAGAATGGATGAAGGTTTCCAAGAAATGTATACATGTAATATTTAATAGCGTTAGATAAAAATCTCTGTGATTTACAGGTTTCTAACAATTTAAAAGCGTAATAGAGGACAAGAAGTCTAACGGAAAAATAAAAATTGATGAAAACAGTTTGTATTTGCAAATATGATATCTTCTGGAATGATTTGTAGTTAAATTGATATACCTTTATGTTACTTTTCTTTCTTTTTTATAAGAATGAAACAAATTTGGGGAGGAGTGTAGAGGGATATAATGTTTTTGACACGTCTATCATGTGTTTTGACACGTCTATCATGTATTTTGACACGTCTATCATGTATTTTGACACTTCTATCATGTATTTGATACGTCTATCATGTATTTTGACACGTCTATCATGTATTTTGACACGTCTATCATGTATTTTGACACTTCTATCATGTATTTGACACGTCTATCATGTATTTTGACACATCTATCATGTATTTTGACACGTCTATCATGTATTTTTATGCCCCTTTCCAAGGGCGAAGGAGCATAAAATGTTACCCTTGTTCATCTTTTCAACTTTTTTTTGTGGGATTTGTGTTCTAACTATAGTTTCTATTGAATAGCGGGCCCGGGGGGCTCAATGAGTTAGGTCGTTGGATCTAACAGCTCGTACAAGCCTATCACCAATTTGGCATGGGTTCGCACCCAGCTTTGTAAATTACAAAAAAAGAGTGCACTCGACTTGCAGCCGCAAGTGATAAAGTTTACCAGTTGCTTGCCCAGGGTCAGTGATTCTCTCCAGGTACTCTGGCTTCCTCCACCACTAAAACTGGTCGCCATGATATAGCCGAAATATTGCTGAAAGTGATGTTTAACACCAAAAATTCAAATTCTTATTCATTCTATTGAATAGCTGAAAGCTATTGTCTTCTGCACCAGGCATAGCTTAGAGTTAAATATTAACTGGTAGAGAGGCCATCTGTGTCCTACTGACACATTTTTATATTGTACCGATATATATTAATTTCTTATTTGACTCACTTCAGACTTATATGGTTAACCCTTTCACCAATACTCAACACTCATGGCAAGGTGTACTTGATACAACATTATGTGATACAGTTTGTCAGTGACTTGCGACAGGTTGATGGTTTTCTGCGGGTACCACGGTTTCCTCCACCAATAAAACTGACTGCCACGATATAACTGAAATATTGTTGAAAGTGGCATTAAATACCATCAAACAAACAAAACAAACATCAACAATATATGTAGTGGCGGTCAGTTTTATTGGTGGAGGAAACCCCCCACCACTACCACAGCCCACCATTTTCATTAGTAACAATCCATGAACAGAATGTTTGTGGTATATGAGTTGTGCTCGCACTTCACTTAATATTGAATATTGATTGATATGTCAGTGAACAGGAAATAAATAATTGTCTCGGCCTTGATATTTTCATATTTCTGTTTCTAAATTATCACCTACTGTTTTGACACATCATGGCCTCTTTGGTGTATTAACAGGAAAAACACTTGTCCTGAATTAGACAATTATGAAAAAATAAATGATTTGTTTTCTATTGACCTTTCAAGAGGTCAAACAAAGAGGAAATAAATGTTAGAGAAAAACAAACTCTTGAAGAAGAAAAAAAACCTCGGAATAAAATCAAAAGTTGACAAATTATTATACCAATAAATTTAATTCAAAGTGAGTGTGTAAAACTCACATTTCAAAGTGAGTGTGTGTGAGTATAATGATAAGTAAAACCCACTTCTCAAAGTGAGTGTGTGAGTACTACAATGAATACAACTCACATTTTAAAATTTGTGTGAATATAACGAGAAAGAAAAAACTTGATGTATGAAATTGTATTCTCAGAAGCAGGGTTATTAACAAGAAAATGAAATATGGACGACGTAATCTTACAAATACTGTCATCATTATGCTTGACAAGGTTACAAATTCTTTGTTTTAACCCGACCATGAATCAAACACATGATCTACAGCAGTTGGGGGCCGTCATGGTCATGATCGTATGGTAGTTGGATTCACAACTACCTGTGCAATCAGTGCCTATTAGCACTAAAGTTATGGGTTTGAACCTCGTTCATGGCAAGCTAGGGTGTACACGATACAACATTATGTGATAAGTTTGTCAGTGACTTGTGACAGGTCGGTAGTTTTCTCAGGGTACTCCGTATTCCTCCACGATATAACTGAGATATTGTTGAACGTGCCGTGAAGCACCATAAACAAACCATACAGCAGTTTGGGTTAAGTAATACCTTAAACCGGGAGCATGGGTATAAATAGCTGTAGGCGGAGCAAGCATTCAGTTTCTTCATTATTTTGGCCACGGTCATCTCGAGGAGGAAAAATCAATGATACACAGTTTCATAGTTACTTTTAATGCAAAATATTTGACAGGTATGGTCACTAGTGTTCCTCCCCGACGAAACTTTTAGTCTTATTAAAAATAATATTCTTCATCAGTCTAAAACCTACAAAAATCACTTCAAATTTCTGAGGTACAATGTATGTGACCTTGGTCACGTTGGTCATGTGACATACAGTTTCATAAATATGTTGTTCATATCAAATGGGATTTTTACTGATAAGCTCTGCCCACAAATTTTGGCGGTAGGCACTACTGCAAATTCCCCTTTAACCATTCAATGCCACCGAGGCTGTTAGTATATTCAACTCGCATCATCAATTTTCAGATTTTTTTTATTCTAAAAATTGTGTGTCTCCTGTTGATATATATGTTGTTTAAAAAAAGTCATTAAAATGTTGTAAATAATTCAAGAATTCTACTCAGTTCATTGTTATTTTATTTGATTGATTGGGTCATTAGCAGCGGGATGGTAATTGACTTCTCCATTTTTCTAAAGTGTAATGCTTGTTGTAAATTTATATTGACAATTCTAATGGGTTTCTTTTTGTATAATTGATCTGTAAAAGTTAAGTTAAGATGATTGAAGAACAATTTAAGAAAAAGATGGAATTTGAAAGGTAAAAATGTTGGCTTCTGTTTAAGAAATATTCATGGAGGTCATACTGTGTTTTGAGTTTTAAGATGGGTTGGCAAGGATATTAGTATATTATCCTGAGCGGAAGTCATAATGTGTTGTTGGTAAGGATATTAGTATTTTTTTCCCCAGCTCGTAATTGCAGCGAAAATACTAAGTTGTGTCCCTGTTGTGTAAAGCCACTCCCACAAAAGGCCATCCCTCTCTTATCAGGCAAGATTTCAGAAGCACTCGAATAGTAAAATACTACTGAGCACTGTATGATAAAACATGCTAGTTATGCATTGGTATAATAAAATATTTCTGAATTGTCCCTCTCTAGAGAGGCCACCCCTCTTATTAAGCCACTTTTTTGTTTATTGCAGAAGTGGTTGCCTTATAAGATTGGGATTATTGTAGTTTCAGGTAAAATTTGATCTGCTCGTTTAATTTTCTTATTTTTTTGGCAGTGTGTTTGAATATATCGACTGTAATAAATTCCAACCAACAGACTCAGAGCTATAAATTCACTAGCCACAAAGCAGCTTTTCTCTCTGTGGTTTTGATCACCGAGATGCTTGAAATCTGCATACAAACATCATATGATCAAAACATTCAACTGATTTTAAAGAGTTATCTCCCTGTAGTGTTAGGTACCACCTTAATATAACTAAACTGTCCCCCTCAAGAGAGGCCATGCCTCTTGTAAGGCCATTTTATTCATTACAGAAGAGATGACCTAAGGGTGGGAGTGCAAAATAAAAACATACTTAAGTGAATTGTATATAAACAAGGAACCATCCTATCTCAAATGAAACCTGTACAAACTAAAAACATGTCAGAACCAACCCTGTATTAACCAGAAACCTTTTAAACTATACTGACTGAACTCTCAATATACTAGAACTCTTTCAATGCTGACCCTTGCATAATGCTAATACACTGCATTAAAGGGATATTAAAGCTCATTTTAACATATATTTTTCCAACTCGTGACGAAGGTTGTTTCTTTTCAATTTAATTGTAAAAACAATCCAAAAATACTTTGCACGACCATATAATCCCTAATATCGTTAAAATATCGCTTAAAAGGGTCGAAATTAATTTTTGTCCATGAAGCAAAAATTCAATTCAAGGCAAAGACCGCAAGATATGACAGAATTATCAACGAATTATGACTTTTTTTACAAAGTTTCATTGATAAAAACCGGGTTAATGTTTCATAAATATCATTTATTGACCAATTACAAGTTTTCATGAGATACAAAAAATTACCAAAATGAGCTTTAATATCCCTTTAAGGTAGAGTAGTGTATTTACCAGAAAATTGTCTATACTTGAGTCCTGTATAAATGATAACTGGAAATAAATTAATTTTAGGGTCACGTCATTTTATACGTGTTTTGATTGGTTTAAAAAGTTGAGCTTATTTGTGGATGTACTGAATATAAAAATAAACGTCGTTCTCAAGGCGCTGCGTGCCGTTGTCATCGGGTGATTTTCTTTAAATGAGGCACCTTTGGGTTATTTAAATATATTTCCGATTATTTGCCTTATGTCGAAAAAATAAATATATTTTTCAATATTGATTGAAATTATTTGTTCGGTTCATTCGAAATAACCTCAATCAGGTTGTACACATGAACCAAACAAAAATTGCGATCAATCCTTAAATATACCCTTGTACATACAAGGTACAGATTTATAGGGGGAGGACCCTGTGTGGAGGTCCTAGTTGTCCACAGACCCCACCTCTTGTAAGGTTCCACTGTATAATGTAGTTGCCCTCACTGATTATTTTTGACAGCTAGGCTTCAATCTTGGACTATAGATAATCAAATACATGTACATGTATTTATCTCCTTTCTGTAAAGTTTACCTCTCACGAGAGGCCACCTAGCTTGTAAGGACACTTGGGACACAACAAGTTTCCACTGTAAAATGTTGTTGCCCTCTCCGATTGTTTTCGACAGCTAGGCTTCAATCTCAGACTATAGTTTCACTGAGATAGTATAATACCACTACATTTCCTCCACCACTGCCTCTTGTAAGGACACCTAGGGATGGACCATTTAACTTCCGGGGGGGAGGGGGGGGGGGGGCTATGGTTTTTTTCTAAAAAATATTCTGATTCCCAATGTTGCTGAAAAAAAATTCTGATTTTGGTGGAGGGAAAAAAAAAATCTGATTCAGAGTTTTTGTCATATAACCAAATGTTAAATTCTGGGAAAAAAAATTCGCGCTTTGTTTGACAAAAAAAATAAATTCTAACTCGTCAGGAAAAAATAATTTCAGAACGAAAGAAAAAAAACCATAGCCCACCCCTGCAAGTTAAATGGTCGGTCCCTTAGGACACAACAAGATTCCACTGTATAATGTTGGTGCCCTTGCTAATTGTTTTCGACAACTAGGCTTCAATCTCAGACTATAGATAATCATATACATGTATTGATCTCAAAAGGCTGAGAGGGTTTCTACATGTCTAGGACTGTAGATTTATGTAGGATTAATGTCTAGCTGTCTTTTTAATTCTCATAATCCTGTATTGATTTGAGCAGATGAAACATATGAAATATGAATGGTTTTTATTATGAGTTTATGGTGTTTAATGCCACTTTCAACAATATTTCCCACCAACCTGTCACAATTCACTGACATGTCTGTATTGTCTTTTTATACTCGTAATCCTGTATTGATTTCAGTGGATGAAACATAATCATGAGAAAGTAAATTGATTTTATACATGTATTTTTTTTCTGAATAAAATGTGATTCAACCCATGCTTAAAAGGTCATATATATTATATATATTATAGGTGCTTGTTAATTTGTAATACTTTACTTGAATTACAGAGGAATTTTAATGATATACATGTATTTTTTCTCAATAAAATGTAATTTAACCCACTCTTAACATTAACCAATAGCATCCAGAGATGTTGTTAATTTGTAATTATTAGCTGAAATTACACAGGTTTTTTTTTATTCAATAAAACTGAATTTAACCCATTCTTAAAAGGGGCTTTGACATACAGAGGTGTTTGTTTTACTTGAAGTACAGAGAGAGTTGGGGTCATTGTGGTTGTGATTATATGGTAGTTTGATTTACAACTACCTGTGTAATCAGTGCCTATCATCACTGAAGTTGTGAGTTCAAATCCTGCTCATGGTGAGGTGTATTCGGTATGACATTAGGTGATGAAGTTTGTCAGTGACTTGTGGCAGGTCTGTGGTTTTCTCCGGGTACTCTGGTTTCCTCCACCAATAAAACTGACAGCCACTACATAGCTGAAATATTGTTGATGTTCGTTTTGTTTGTTTGGTGGTGTTTAATGCCACTTTCAACAATATTTCAGTTATATCGTGGCAGTCGGTTTTATTGGTGGAGAACCCGGTAAAAACCACCAACATATCGCAAGTCACTGATAAACTTTATCACGTAATGTTGTACACCTCGCCCTGATCAAGATTCGAACTCAAAACATCAGTTGTGATAGGCACTGATTGCATAGGTAGTTGTAATGCAACTTACCATACGATCATGGCCACGACAGCCCTAGAAATATTGTTGAAAGTGGTGTTGAACACCATAACCCTAACCCTATAAGAACGATTGCTATATACTTTAGGATTTATTGAATTTCACCGAAAACCAAATCGGCAAACTTGTTGATTTATATTTGTTAAACTTTGCAAATGAAATGCAGATCGTGACTTAAGTTTCAGCTTTATAGATGCATTATTTTGACATAAATATGTTAGAGTGAATTGAGCCATACATAATGAAACGAAAAAATTGAACAAGATTTCAACAGAATACGACAGAATTCATGCATAAAGCTTAAGAACGCTAATTATTTGTCCATAAAACAAAGATTTAAATGAGATATTGAAGTTTAATATGGTTTCTATAGCGATTGAGTTCAGCAATGAACTTAATGTAGAATTCTTACGTTTGTGAGAAGATGTACGGAAATTTTATGTACTTCTGCGTTAAAGTTGTTTTTCAAATGGCGAACTATTTCCGATGTTATTCACTGTACGAATCAATAGAAGAAACAAAAAAGTTGAAGAGATTTTATTTCGTATTTGCCAATACTGCATCCTTAAAGAGTAACTATGGTAATTTTGCCTAGATAAGAAATTATACCAAAATGGAAAAAAATGGTTGAAAACATTTTAGTACGTGTTTGCAAATACTGCATCCTTTAATCGTAACTATGGTAATTTTGTCTAGATAAGAAATTATACCAAAATAAAAAAAAAATGGTTGAAGACGTTTATTACATGTTTGCAAATACTGCATCCTAAAAACGTAACTATGGAAATTTTTTCTAGATAACAAATTATGTCAAAAAGAGCGTGTGCTGTCTCGCCAATAATTTTTTTACAAATGAATGTATAACCATGATTGAAAATGATCTGAATATGGCTTATATAAGTTAACATTAATTTTAAATACGTTTCCATGGCAATATTTTCTTCTTCTTTTTTTCATTACAAAATTTTATAATCATGAAATTATTGTCTTGGCAACTTAACATTATACAGAGGTAATGAATCCTCGGATAATATTGAATATTGTTCTAACCAATATGTACAGAATTATATTGTTTTTGAGTGGTGCTGAAATTAGATTGTGAAACAAGAAAATTAGCAATCTATTTTTAATAAAAACGTAGATATCTAATTTAATTCGCACAACACATTTCAGCGATTACGTTCATCAGGTACACTCAGAAATATACATTGGAAATATACGTAATTCAACATATAAGTTGATGCCCCAGCTTATTTCCAAGTGTCTTTGATTTGTACCTTCAGTAAGATATTGTACAGATTAAAAATTGTTGAATGTATAGTCCGTTTGACTTATATAAATGTTCAGAAAAAAAATCTTGAAAATCCAGTTTTCAAATAAAAAAAAAAATTCTAGATGTATTATTAAAAAAGTTACCCCTTAGGTCTCTATGTTAATTATTTTTTTCTTGAAGTGTAAAAATCTGAATGGTGTGAGTAAAATTACAATCATAATTATCTCCCTTGTATTGTATGTTTCCTTTACCTTTTTTATTAGACTATAATCATAGGGCTGCAGTCAATATTACATTAGAACTATTATATGTCCCACAGGGCAATATTATTGTATATCAAATAACAATAATGTACAATAAGTATGTCGTAATGACAGTATAATATACCAAATTAATGATAGTCACGTCAGAAAGAGGCTTGCTGGTCTCTGTCAAGTTTCCAAAGTTGTATATGGCTGTTTTGGACAAATCAGTAATTATCGTAAATAACAAAAATAGAGATGAAATATAGAGAGAAAAACAAGTTTGAAATGTTGATAACAAAAGATATCGTTTTTTTTATTTTTTATCTACTATTTCTCGTGAGGAGGTTGAAATATAGAAAATTAATACAGACAGAAGTAACCCTCCAATAGGAACCCTTGTAATACATTTGGAAAATTAAGCCACGTATATATCGTAAATCAATTTTAACTTTATTTCTGTTTTTCTCTGTCAGTAAACCACAGAGAATAGACAGACAATCATTAAACGCATGTAAAACTTGTTTTTTTCCTATTTTTTTTCTTCTAAAAACTACAATATGCTCAAGATTTAAGGGCTGTCAATGCCGTGATCGTATGGTAGTTGAACTTACAACTACCTATGCAATCAGTGCATATCACCACAAAAGGTTGTGAGTTTAATCCAGCTTTTGGCAAGATGTATTTCGATACAACATTCTGTGATAAAGTTTGTCAGTGATTTGCGGCATGTTGGTGGTTTTCTCGTGGTACTCCGGTTTCCTCCACAAATAAAGCTGATTGCCGCAATATAACTGAAATATTGTTGAAAGTGGCATTAAACACCATAAACCCAAACTTGCTCCAGATTAATCTGTAATTACGTTGTTAATGACTGTCAAAAAAGGAATTTTGGGGAAATTCTTATGCAGAAATTTAACTGTGGTCGATGGTGGTGAAAAAAATTATTACAAAATTTAACTAACTGATTAAAATGCTAAAAATTGGAGAAATATATATACAAATATAATAATAAAAATTGGAAACAAGGGTCAGAACAAACATTTTTTTATGGTTTTCTCTGGGTACTCTGGTTTTCTCCACCAATAAAACTGACCTCTACGATATAGCTGAAATATTGTTGAAAGTGGCATTAAATACCCTAACCCTAACCCAGACATTTTCTTCTTTCTTGAAAGAAAAACTTCAATATTTCGGTATATCGAAAGGAAAGAATTATTATTGTATTTGTAAGGACCCAATCAAGATGTTGTGTAACGATTTCCTGTCAGAATAATTTTTGTGTAAAGATTTGATATCTCTGAGGATGTATAACAATCGTTGACAGTCGAACTGTCATTTAGTTTTCCATATTATATAAAGGATGGAGATTTGTATTTTAGAGCGAAAAAATATCGGAAAAAATGCCAAAATGGAATAATATAGACTTAATTATCGGAGGAAAGCTATTTATATACACTAACGTGTGTAAAAAATGTAATATAGATTAGTGTTTCAGCTAGACTTTGAAATCTTCAGGACAGTTGTCAGTTTAATCAAAACTTCTTCAGGACATTCTTTAATAATTGAACTAATTTTTATAAAGTTATGCAGGACAATTTAAGAAATAGGTTGGCAAATGTTCCAGAGACCGGTGTCTGGCTGAATCACTGATAGAAATTGAAAACGGCATTTGAACATTGAAACATACCTTATTGCTAGTATGACAGAGAGTCTGATAGGTCAAAGGTCAAACTAGTGAGAATACATGTCAGGGGTAGTTGGGAGAGGAAGTGGGGGTGCTTTTGAAATAGCAGGAATAACTGTTCATACAAGGTGAATATTTCAATGACAAATGACTAATTTTAGTATCCATATTTTGAATTGATTTTTCCATCTTTTGTAGAGTTTCACGATGTTTTACCTGCTGTTTTTATCCATCACTTAAATTTAGAATTTACAGAGAGATTTTTTTTCAGGAGATGGGTCGACACCACATGTATTTTATACAGTATAATTATAGAAAATAAAAATCCAGGGAAAAAATGTTTACGGTAATATTATATTTTATTTTTCAGGTTCCCTGTCAAGAATCTATAAATAGACAGAAAAATGGATGACAACATTGACCTTGAACCTAGTGACCCCTATATCTCAAAAGAACATGATCAAAGTGACCTTTTAAAGTATCAGATGGCCAACCCTAACCAACTAGTACCTGGTTACCAAGACGACAGTGAGGAAGATGACCTTGATGACGGCCTTGCACAAAACCAAAGTTCTTTCATTCCTTCGCACATGGGGAAGGAATATCTTGATTCTAGTCTTTCAGATTCAAACGTAGGTTTCGAGCAAGAAGAAGATATATTACTTGACCCTAGTAGAGGTCAAGGTGATGATCTTGTTATACAAGGTCAGACAAATCCCTTCCAGCCTGATCTACTTAAAATGAATCCACTTTCATTAGAATCAAAGAGTGGCCATGCAGAAAATAATTTTGGAGATAATATTTTTGCACCCAATGATCTTTCAAAAATGCCTTCCGCTCAACTGGGGTTTGAAGAATATACGCCTTCTTCACAAACTCCAGATCTTTTAATGATGGATTCCTCTTCACCAGTGCATTCTGGAAAAAGTGATGTGTTAGAAGAAACTGTTAAACAGTCATGTGATACTGAATTTAAGAGTGCCGAGGAATCAAATTTACAGACTCAAAATGTTCTACACAGTAAACAAGAGGCTATTGAAAATGACTTTTATAATGCCGACAAAAATATGGATAATTATGACGACGAATACGTAGATTCAGAAGAGAGCGATTATAGTGATTATTCAGACGAGAAAGATGAAAATGAAACGGGATTAGAACAAATCGTCCCCGAACTGAAAGAAAAACAACATTCAGAGTTGAAAACGGAAAATGAAAATATATTCAATAATGACATTGATCCAAATATTGCTGCATCAGGCATTTCTATGAAGGAAGGCGATTTTTCAAAAAATGTTCAATTTGATGAAAATATAGTACATAGCCAGTTTTCTGATGAAGAAAATGGAAATATTGCTGACAAAACTAGTCAGCAAAATTTCGCTGATGCTGAAAGTGTAGACTATGTAAAACAAGAGGCACTTGGATCTGTTACTGGTGGAAATGAAAATGCCCCTGTAATAGACTCTTCGTCTCCAATAGCAAGAGAGGAAAATGTAGAATCTGTTGAAACAAGAATGGATGACACAGAAATGAAACCAGCCGAAGCCGAGGGAATACCAAAGAGTAGTACTTTTACTATTGAAAACGATTATTCTGACCTTGAGGAAAGGTCATTGACTCCTGACCATAATCAGTTAGAAAACATACAAGGAGGACCTATATTTCAAGATTTCGCTGTAGGTCACTCTGAAGGTCAGGGTCAGATAAAGGATTTAATGGGAGGAAATCTAATGGAAGAATCGGAAGATTCAGATGACCTTGATGATGAAGAGGTCGAGGATATCGATACAAGACATATGGAACAACAAACAGATAATACAAATCCATTTGAAATGGGAAGTTATTCTACAAATACGGGAGAACAAAGTATATTAAATCCTGAAACTGTACAAAATAACCAAACAGATTTACAACAAAATCAGAGTATTGGAGATCAGCTTTCAGACAACGTTGACACGTTTTCGAATCAAGATAAAAATCCAAGTTATGCTGAATCTGTAGATAATGCCGAGGTTCCCTTTCAACAATATCAAACATTGGGTGAAAAATCGTCAGAGGATATGAATTATCCTTATGATGACAGTTTCGTTCAACAACAAAGTCAGTTTTCTGACAAACAGCAATTGTTTGATAATACGAAAAAGCCGTCCTATAATATAGATATGGACAATGAAATTGCTGAAGATAAATGTGACGATTTTGCTGAAATTTCTAAGTTAGAACAACAACCACTGCAAAGTCAAGGTCAGGAATCTTTGATAATTGACACTAGCAAAGAAATAATTGAGGACAGTGAATCAGAAGAAATGAACATAGAAAAATCTTTTCAGCAGACAACAGAATCAGAAACATCATCTGATGCACAAACGGGAGCTATGATGGACCCTTATGACATTCAGAATCAAATCTTGGAACATAACATGGAAGATTTCTCTAAAGCAGAACTAGATACAGAGAAGACTGAACAATGTATGCCAGATATAAAGCAGTCTGACCTTGACATGTTAGGTCAAGGTCAGGTGGACTCATCTGAATCAGAAGATGAAATTTATGGTGAGAAAATACAATCTCAATCTAAGGAATCTGGAATGGCAGGTTCCATTGTCTTAGATGAGGGTGAAAGTTTTAATGATGAAAAGAATGAACAGGAAATGGATGAGTCTATTTCTTCTGAAGAGGAAGTTGATTCACCAAATAAAGATCCCATATCTAGTCTGTTGAAACAATCTTTAACAGAAGAAATGAACCAAGAAAGAGAGTTTACTGATAAAGCACAAGTTAGTAAGGTGTCACCAGATAATCTTGAAACTCTGTCACAAACGAGGGTATCTGGAAATGAAAATGAAGATTTCATTGCAATAGACGAAGGAGTGACATTTGAAGGTCAAACAAGTGAAAGTAATAAACTAGAAATTGAGCAGTTGTCATCTGCTGAGGCATCAACAGCCAATCAGATGAAGGAAACTGGAATAGAAGGTTCACAAGTACTTGACGATCGGAAAACTATTGTAGATAAGACTAATGAACCAGAATTTGAACCGTCGTCACCTGGAGTGTCCCCAGTAGATGAAATATTGACCAATCAAACGAGGGAATCTGGCATGGAAGGGTCATTTGTTTTAGATGAAGGTCAAACTTTCAAAGATAAACATTTTGAAAATGAGGAAGATGAATTTGTCCAATCAAATCCTGACTCTCCTGATGATGAAATCCCAGCCAATCAAATGAGAGAATCTGGAATGGAGGGTTCATTTGTTTTAGATGAAGGTGAAACTTTCGAAGATAAAAAATTTGAAAATGATGAAAAGGAATTTGTCCAATCAACACCAGAAGTCTCTCCCGAAGATGAAATCCCGACCAATCAAATGAGAGAATCAGGAATGGAGGGTTCATTTGTTCTCGATGACGGGCAAACTTTCGACGATAAACGGTTTGCAAATAATGAGGAAGAATTTGTCCAATCAACACCAGAAATCTCTCCCGAAGATGAAATCCCGACCAATCAAATGAGAGAATCTGGAATGGAGGGTTCATTTGTTCTCGATGAAGGAGAAACTTTCGACGATAAACAGTTCGCAAATAATGAGGAAGAATTTGTCCAATCAACACCAGAGGTCTCTCCCGAAGATGAAATCCCGACCAATCAAATGAGAGAATCTGGAATGGAGGGTTCATTTGTTCTCGATGAAGGAGAAACTTTCGACGATAAACAGTTCGCAAATAATGAGGAAGAATTTGTCCAATCAACACCAGAGGTATCTCCCGAGGATGAAATCCCGACCATGCAAATGAGAGAATCAGGAATGGAGGGATCATTTGTCCTTGATGAAGGTGAAACTTTCGAAGATAAAAAATTTGAAAATGATGAAAAGGAATTTGTCCAATCGACACCAGAGGTCTCTCCTGAAGATGAAATCCCTGCCAATCAAATGAGAGAATCTGGAATGGAGGGTTCATTTGTTTTTGATGAAGGAGAAACTTTCGAAGATAAACAATTTGCAAATAATGAGGAAGAATTTGTCCAGTCAACACCAGAAATCTCTCCCGAAGATGAAATCCCAGCCAATCAAATGAGAGAATCTGGGATGGAAGGTTCCATTGTGCTTGACGAGGGAGAAACATTTGATACTAAAACTGATAACCACGATAAAAATCGTGTGATTGAAGCAACTCCATATGATAATGAGTTGCCATGTGAGCAAGGACTCCCTGGTGCATCTGGTGTGGATGAGTCAAATGTGATTGGCGATGATGATAAAAAATATGAATATCATGAAAAGGAAGATTCTTTTTCGTCTGAAGAGGAGTCAACGCAAAAAGATCATGGACCGACCATTGACATAAAGGAATCTGGCATGGGAGGGTCTATTGTCCTTGATGATGGACAAACTTTTGATGAAGGAATTGAAACAAATGAAACTAGTAATGAAAAAGAACATGCCCATATTATTCCAAGTGATGAATTTGCAATAGAACCTGAAATTGAGGGCTCTAGTGGTCTTGGGGAGAAAGAGGTTACTGGAGACAAGCTTGAGGAATCTGTCGATACTGGAACCTTGGATACTCCAGTTGATAGCTATGCTGAAGAGGGAGATGTAGACTCTGCCATTCAATCACCCTTTTCACAAGATGGAATGATCCAATCACCGTCCAGTGATGTGAATGCAGCAATATATGTAGAACACGAAAATGAGAAGAATTTGATGTCTTCCTCGCTGATAGAGGAATCGTTCGGATTAAATCAAGGTGAAACCATTGAAACATATCAACCTTGTCTTCAGAATGGAATATCCCATTCAGCATCTGAAGAAGTCACTCCAGAAAAAGAAGAAGTACAACCTGTTTGCTACCAGAATGGAATTTCCCAGTCAGCATCTGAAGAATTCACACCTGAAAAAGAGGCAAAACTGACCGATTTCGATACAATTCAAAATGACGAGCAGAAAGTTCCCGATGTTAAATTAGAAGAAAAGGATTTTGTTAGTAAAACTGAAGTTAAAAAAGAACTAGAGAGTAAGAAAGCATCATCTGATGTTAAGAAAGTGGAAAAGGAATCCTCTAAGAAAGCAACAAAATTGTCAAAACCGGAAATTAAAAAAAAAGACATCACCAAGGAAACTAAAAAAATACCAAAGGATATTACAATGAAAAAAGACACTCTTAGTAAACTCCCATCACCTACAAAATCGACAGCCGAAAAACGAAGTGTTTCGGCTAGTAGAGTAACCACAGTCCCACCAACCAGAACTACAAAACCGACGACACGTATGCCAAGAGACACAACACGAAAACCTAGACCGACAACAACAAATGAGCCTACCAAACCGACCCAGAGCAAACAACGGCCCAAATCTATCGACATATCAAGAACTAGTTCACTTACGAGGCCAACTGCAAGCAGCTTGAACAAATCACGAACTTTTGAAAAGTCTGCCATGGAAGGAGCTTCAAGTCCTACTAAACCAATGAGAAGCCTACCCAAGACAGCACCTTCTAGATACAGAATAACAAAGTCTAAAAAAGGTTTATTCTCACAACTATTTAGCCTGCATTTTCACACTGTACGGCAAGCCTGAATTTTATGTTCACTAACACCTCGCTTATCAAATGCTATATTGTTCCCGGCTTGGCTAGAGTTCAAGGGTCAGATATGTGAATAACCATGGGGAAACACAGTTTTAATTTTAAATTTTTTTTTTTGCTATATTGTAAATCATTTCTCAACAAATATATTTGAAAGCCTAATCCTTATAAATTTCATTGATAGTTTGTCTGTTTGATTTCTTTTTTTTAAATTTTTGTACAATTTTGAGATACAGTCAAACTTGCCCATGTGGTCACCTCTATTAAACAGTCACCTGTAGTAAAAGGTCAACTTTTTCTTGTCCATTCATTGAAAATTTCATATGAATTGAACCTCTTTTAAGAGATCGTCTGTTTTAAAAGACCACTTTTTCTTTTTCCCAAAGTTGACCTCTTGATACAGGTTTAACTGTATATAGTTATGAAAAAAATATCTGTAAAGAAAGTTTATATAAATTAAATTTAAGGAAATATTTGCAAACTTAAATATATAAAAGGAAATGTTGAGTATTGATTTATATTGAGTACTTCCAGAGCAATTTGCCATCAGAAATATATTTTAGTTATCTCCCTTTATATTTGAGTTAGCTCCCTTTCTGTTGTATTATTTTTTGTTTGTTTTTTGTGCATGATGTATTGTTGAATGAATAGATTATTGAAGCATGAAGCATGATTTTGTTGTTCTTTATTTTATTTTTTCATTTTATATCTTTATTTTTTGTTTTATGTGCATGGATATGGAATTTTAGAATCTCAAAAGTGCAGTTATATCCATATTTACAAAGTGTATGGATTTAATGATGCAATGATAGGTAAAAATCTCTTTAAGGTTGATATTCTTAGGAATAATACAGATAGTTGACAAAATTATTGAAACGCTTCCAATTTTTTTCTATATATTTCATATATAGCGTCAATTGTTAAAAAAAAATGTTTATCTGAAAGTCAGTTCGTGTCCGATTTTAGTAATTATTTAATTGGAGGCATCTAAATAATTCTTTACAATGTCTGCAATTCTAGCTTAAGTAAACATCTCATTAAATTAAAATAAGATCCCATCAATGTTAGTGGGGACATATTTGAATGCCAGCAAAGTAATTTTTTTCTAATTCTCAGAAACATATTTTTATCTTATTGAAGTAACCTTGCAGAATTTTAAAACAAATTAAAATATAATTTTCAAAAATGAAATTAGATAAGAACTTGACTGGACTACATTTTTGTAGAACTTTACTCACAGGCATGACAAACACTCTAACATAGCTTATATTACTACAGCCAGTAACATTAAAGGGGTACTGTCTGCTGCTGATAGACAAAATCGGTTAACATTTTCCCTAAGCTCACCGTCGTGGGGAACTCAAATTGTATCATAATTTGGCCACAATATTGTTGCAAAATTCATAGATATTGCATAATGCAAATATCAATGCTACTCAAAATTATTTATTTAACCCAGCCACATTTCTGTGCCTGTCCCAAACCAGGACCTGGATTTCTAACATCATATGTCATGGTCTTTTTTGTGTTCAGTTAAGATGTGAGGTGATTGTTTGTTTTGTTGATATTGGTGGAATTTATGACTATCACAGTTTAAACTTTCTTTTCATAATATTAGGGTTATCTCAGATTGACTTAAAATAAACATTTTCTGTGTCTTGCTATACATCTGCTGTTTTCTTCTGGTACTTTGGTATCCTCTGCCAGTAATACTGACCACCAAGATAAAACTGAAATATTGTTAAAAATTGCATTAAACACCCATAATAATTTTCTCATACATGCCCCTTTAAATTTAACATTTTTTGTTATTATGAAAAGAAAATTTAAACAGTAATGTCCACTATTCCAACAATATATCAACAAAACGAACAATCACCTCTTACCTCAAATCAGGACCCGGGTGGCTCAATGAGTTAGGTAGTTGGATTACCTAACAACTCATACAAGCCCATCACCAATACGGCGTGGGTTCGCACCTGGGTTTGTAAATTACAAAAAGGGTGCATTCGACTCGCAAGTGATAAAGTTTACCAGTTGCTTGCCCATGGTCGATATTTCTCTCCGGGTACTTTGGCTTCTTCCACCACTAAAACTGGTCACCATGATATAGCTGAAATATTGCTGAAAGTGGCGTTAAACACCAAAAATCAAATCACATCACCTCTCACCTCAAATCATTGAAAACAATAAAAAAAGACCATGACAATAAACCATCTCCTAGCTTAGGACAGGCACAAAAATATGGTGGAGTTAAACCAGATAATGGAATCCCAAACCCTCGTCATAGTAAGTTTTCCATATAGCCAACTGTTTGAGAGTATTGACAGGAGATCTGATTCACTGCAATGTTTTATTAACCAGATATTTAAAATGTATTGAAAAAAATTGCCTTTAATATTAATATGTTGTTTTTTAACTGTTCACTGGACAAATTATGGTTTTAAGTTAGACTTATTGGTTTGTGGGGGCATGTCTTTAATGTTACAAAAGGTCAAATAATATTGTGTTGAGACATAGATGTTACAAACATATTACAATTTTAAACAAATATAATATTTTTTCCCTTTTTTACTGTAAGAAGAAATTGCAAGGTAATTTGAATCGATACATATAGATTCACCTGCTGCTACCAGTTGAATACAATATTTCGGCACTTGAGATTTCAAGCTGAGATTTCAGTGACAGCTTTCAAATTTGAAAATTTACCTATCTCGAGTGAAGAAATATCGTAATCCTCTTGTAGCAGAAGAATAAATCTGTTTCTCCTATGACCCAAATGTCAAATTTTTTTTTTTTAAATTGTTAATTTCTGTCGTTAATGACCACCGAAAGGAAATTGTTGGGAATTCTCATGCAGAAATCTAATCACCGTGCTAAATGAAAACATTACGAAAATTTAACCAATTGGTTAAAACATGCTAAAAATAGGTGAAGGCAAATTACATATCAAAATTTCAATAATAACCTAATTTTGTTACATACTTACAGTCCTGTGGGGCCTCTGGTTCTGTATCAGCTATTTTTCCATGATTTTGATGTTGTTCCTGCTTTGTTTTTCAGTTTAGTTTTTAATTTGACTGTCCGAGTGTGTAATTTTTTTTTATCAGGTATTGTATATGTGTTTGGCTGAAGTCACCGTTTTTACGTTAATTTGGTTTTAACATTGTTTTGATGTTACGTCTAATAAATCCACAGGTTCTGGGTTTGGAAACTCCTTGTTTTTTGTTTCCACTCAAATTGAAATAAGTGGTTTGTCAGATCTTTACTAATTACTTTTTTAATCCAGTGATTCACTTACATCTAAAAACATTGTGTATTCTCGATTCCAGGCCCCGATGCCATAAAGCTTTTTCTTTGCTGAGCAAACTTTTTTTGCTCAAATCTGTGTTTTCTGCCAATCAAATTTGAGTATTTCCTTATTTGAGAATATTCTCAGACTTAAGTAAATTCTCAAGTTGTATGCCGCCGGGGCCAGAATGAGATCACATTATGTAGCTGACCAATCAATGATTAGCATTTTTGATATGAAGAATATATTAGGAGACGAAGCCAAGCAAAATCCTTGGGATTCTACATAGACTTATTAGACTTCAATGTATATTAATGTATTTGATTTCTACTAACAGAAGTTTAATATTGTAATTAAAATCAGTTTCTGGTCCTTGTTTACACTAAATCTGACCCCGGCGCCATAAAACTTGAGAATATACTCAAATAAGGAAATACTCAAATTTGATTGGCTGAGAACACAGATTTGAGCAAAAAAAATTTGCTCAGCAAAGAAAAAGTTGTATGGCATCGGGGCCTGATCCTCTAGTTTCATTTTCTTAAAATTATATATGATAGGTTTATTTCAAATGATTAAAATAAAATTCAAATTTTCTATTGAATTAGAGGTAAAATCCTGAGGATACCTGCTGGCTTCACCTCTTTCTATATATTATGAAATTCCAGGATGTTCAGATAAGAGAATATAGGTTCACATCAATTAGCCTTCCATTCACATTCAGAAACCCTCTAGATTTTTCATAAAGCAGCTGTGCTGCTCAATACCTGAAAATTTTGAATGCTGGTCACTGATTGGTTATTTGGTGAAATGTAACCTTTGACATTGGACCTGAATATCATGGAAAGTTATTGAATGTACTTCCATAAGTGAATCGCCGTTTTTTTTAAGAGATACTACAAACATCTAGTTTTAATTTGATTTGTTGTTTTCAAACACAGTGAAACCTATCTAAACCGAACCTCCTTGAAACTGGTTGTTCTGTTCGGTGTATGCAGGTTAAATTAACAAAGCTTTCTTACCGTGGGATTTTTTAGACCAGTTGCACTGTATTCACACAACTTTTGTCACATCTTGTGACATGATATACTGCAATTATTTTTTATAACTGTGTTTATTACCTTGTCAATTACGATATTAATTTCCCCTGAACTCGAATTGGACAAGCTAAAATTTTCAACATGTGCCTAGGTCAAGCATATTAAGAGAGTAGTACTAGTATCTGTTGCACACATACGTAGTTCACTGACTCAACGTTGTACATCAGGAATGATATGTTTGTGTCTTGTTATCTGGTTGTACTAATTAATTGGCTGACACATATAATCTGCTGACATAAATAACTTTCTGCAGAAAGATGCAGCATCGTTATAAACAAATACCTTTTGTCGTAAGTTAAGTTTTCGTATTCTTCTGACATAAATTTCTCTCTACAGACAAATGCAACATCTTTATATATGAATACTTTCCATTGGATTGTCGTAAGTTTTGCATATGGTTACTTTTTTTTTTTGGTAGATGATTAATTATAATGTATTTTAGTAATAAATTTAAATTAATGATTAATGGTAAATTTTGCTTCTTTCTTAAACAAAATTAATCACATTCAGTGATATAGTGGGATAAATCGCTGTGTAGATGTAGCACTTTTCTTAGTGATAAAGTATCATGCCACAAGTCACTGACAAACTCTATCACATAATGTTGTATCAAGTACACATCGCCATGAGCTGGATTCGAACTCACAACTTTAGTTGGTCATAGGCACTGACTGTACAGGTAGTTGTAAATCCAACTATCATACGACCATGATGCATCCCCTCAAAGTCGTAAAATACACTCTCACTGATAATGGACTAAACTAAAAAAAATATTTTGAAGGAACACATTTTTATTGTGCAGTGGAACCTGTCTGATACGACACACCAAGGGACCAGGGAAATGTGTCGGATTGTACAGGATGTCGGAATACTCTGGTTTTATTTTAGTTAACAGAAATACTTTGGGACCATAAATTTTTGTCACATCACAGGATGTCAGAAAACTCAGGTGTCGGATTGCACAAGTTCCTCTGTATATATATTTGCATTGCATGTGTTTGTTATTTTTAAGTTTTGCTTTGTTTGTATATTCAATATATTTAGTTAATTGCCTTGTATTAGACATTTTTTCTACAGAAAAAAAAAGTTGTTTACTTCTTCAATCATGTAGAAATTTATATTGTGTAAAATTGCAATTTTTTTTAATTACATTGAATCTTACTAGTAGCTGTGGAACCGTAGTTGGATTTACAACTACCTATGCAAGCAGTGCCTATCACCACTAATGTTGTTAGTTCGAATCCCGCTCATGGCGAGATGTACTCGATACAATATTATGTAATCAAGTTTGTCAGTAACTTTTGACAGGTCGGTGGTTTTCTCCTGGTATTCTGGTTTCCTTCACCAATAAAACTGACCACAATGGTATAACTGAAATATTGTTGAAAGTGGTGTTAAACACCATAACCCTAACCCATAACCGTAACTCTTATGGTCTTGTTTTTTAAAATTCATATAGTAAAAGGAAATTCATGATAAATTATTTGGTTTATATCAGTTTTTATATATCTGATTACAGTAAGCAGAAAAAACAAATTATGTAAGGTTATTGAATGTTATGGTAGCTTTGTTTTCATTAACAACTTCGTTAAATGTCAGTTCCAATTTAACCATCTTATCGAGACTTCAGAGTGTTCATTACTTCAATTAGAACTTTAGTGAAATTCCCGATTTGATTCTATAATGATATGTTTTTATATGACAGACAAAATGGTACTGATATAAATGTTAAAAAGGCATTGAAATAGAAAAGGGATTTGATCCGAAATATTAAATATCACAGTAATCTTATTATGACGTGAATATTAACATATGTAAGAATTTTGTTTTAAATAAGATTAACTGTGTATTCTTCTTATCTATTTTTATGATGAATATTATACATAAGAAATCAGAAAACTTATATACCGGTACTATTATTACAACCAGTAATTGAAGTGAAATGAAGAGATGTCCATTTTAAATTATGGTAATTCTAATGTGTGCTATGCACTTCAAATTATGGTAATTCTAATGTGTGCACATTACACTACAAATTACGGTAATTCTAATGTGTGCACATTACACTACAAATTATGGTAATTATAATGTGTGCACATTACACTGCAAATTACGGTAATTCCAATGTGTGCACATTACACTACAAATTATGGTCATTTTAATGTGCACACTATGCACTACAAATTATGGTAATTGTAATGAAGATTTTATGCTCAGAATGTTGTGTTCCCTTTTTTAATAGATGGTAGTGTAGGTTCTAAATATTATATTTTTTTTTATTCAGATGGTTCGTCAGACAGTGGTGTAGAGGAAGACAAATCTCCTAGAAAAATAGATACACCGAAAAAGTCGCAAGATGACAAAGTGACTAGATCGGTAGGTATCCTTTTCCACTCAACCTATTCTCTCATACGGACATCCTGGCATTTTTTAAACAAAGGAGGTGACGCCAGCAGGTATCCTCAGGATTTTACCTCTAATTCAATTGAAAATTTGAATTGTATTTTTAAAATTTAAAATAAACCTGTTGTATATAATTTAAGAAAAAATCAAATAGATATTAGATTTACTGTCGACCAGGACCTGAGATTAATTTAATTACTATATCTAACTTCTGTTGATAGATATCAAATAATTTAATTTGTATTGAAGTCTATGTGAGAATCCAGAGGACTTTGCTTGGCTTCATCTTCTAACATTTTCTTCAGAACACAAATGCTAATCATTGATTCCTCAGTTACATAATGTGATGATGTGCCAGAAAAGTTTACCTCCAAGATCTGTTTATAGTTCTGTGGCTATAGAACAGTTAAATGTATGCAACATATTCATTTCATACAAGATAAGAAATTCCTACACCGCCATGATATAAATGAAATATGGTTGAAAGTGGTGTTAAACACCATAACCCTAACTCTAGAAATTCCTTTGATAATCTACAGTGTATTTTGATTTTGCATCATTTTGCATAATATGCATCCAAATGAATGCAATTTCTCGAAGAAGAAGAAACATGATATTTGACGATATTCTGTTAGTTTTTTTTCCAACAACATAATTATTTTATTTATTTTGAATTCTTGGTTGTTACAGTTCTAATCAAGAGTCCAAGCTTCTCTTGATGTACCCTGTTACGCTCCACTGATTACCCAGTGTTTGTTATTAGCGATTTAAAGTATTGGTCATTTTTTGTTTTCATTTTCCGTGATTTAATTTTGATGTACCCTCCATAACTTGCTGACAATGTCAATAAACAACTTAATTTGATACAAGTTTGAACATATCCTTCCTTGTAACCATTTTAATCCTGAAAAGAAAGTTGAAAATTTCATTTTCTCTGTTTATTGGAAAGTTAAATTCATTATTTCTTTGTTTACAGTAATTCTAATGTGCAAACTATACACTAGAAATTATGGTAATTCTAATTGTTTACTGGGGATTTTCATTATGATAAATTTACCAAATAATTCTTGCAAGAAAATCAAAAATCCCAGCGAGATTAATAATCATGTCAAACCATGATGCTGAATTGTACTTATTAGTTACAAATTTCGTCCCTTATTCAAGATTTATGAATGTAAATATTTATTGCGATCTGTTCCATGATGTAGATACCATCTCCATCCACCTAAGTAATTGATTAATAATACCTTTATACCTATCTTGACAGGTGAGAATAGGTAAATAAAATGACAACCTTATTGGATATTTAATAACACTACAAAGAAAATCTAACATTCAGAATTTTAAAATTTAACGGATATTGAACTGGTCGAAAGACGTTTATAAAACTGAAAAATTTTGGAAATTTTTTTTGTTTTTAAATTCTGGACGTGTAAAATTACCATAGGTAGGTACTATTTTGTTTGTATTTTTTGTCAAGTTAAAAAACAAAAATTGATATTTTTTTTATTTTTTATTTTTTTATTTTTTTTTATTTTTTTTGTATGTAAATAATAATAATTTATAATATTTTTTGTTTTAAATTACTTAAAAGACTGTATTTAAAATTGGCAAAATCAAATATTAAAGATATAGATGTTAAAACAACTAAAATATGTGGTTTTTTTTTGTTTTCAGAATAAAACTATTATTTAATTTTGCATTACTCATGGACAAAATTTGATTAAAAAAAATTACTATATTATGTATATGATGTACAATGGGACAGAAAAAATTTATCAGTCATCTCATGTCATGTTTGAGGAAAATAAGAAGGAGGAAGGTGCATTAGGGTTTTTATTTACGCCTTCCTAATTTTCCACGGAAAAAAGTATCATGCAAAAAGACTAGGTAAAGTTGCTAAAAATTATTTTCATTTGTCTACAATGTACCTAAGAATCCCTGGCAGCTTGGAAACCTTAGATGTATTTTCTTTGGCTAGTAAACAATGTATTTGATTGGATGCTTCTACATATAAAAAGGAACCAATTAAAATTGTGTACTAGTATGTAGGTAGATAGAGATATATGTACAAGTAAACTAAGGCAATAAAATTATTATCTTTTTTTATTTGTTTTGCTCAAAGGTCTTGATTTTTCCCCTTCTTCATATGATGATAATAATACATGTATGATAAATAAATATATATGCATATTGTGTTAGTACAACTGTTCGTATCGTGTTGAGTCAGTTGTGTAAACAGTATGACTATGAGAGGCATAGCGTTGAGTACCAGTAGTGATGCAGTTTACACAACTGACGAGACATGATACACATAATTGTATCAACACATTTATGTATATATATAGATTCTCCTTCAGTTGCCCGTGGGTTACGATATTTCTCCACTCAAGAGAGTTAAATTTTAATATTTTAACCACAAGCCGTCAGTCGAGTGGTTAAAATTTTTAATTTAACTCTCGAGAGTGGAGAAATATCGTAACCCACATGGACAACTGAAGGAGAATTTGTTTCTCCCATTATTTAACATGAACTTTATTCCAAAATTTAAAAAATTAATGCGGGGAAAGGCACGATACATTTTAATCCTCTAGAGGATTACAGATTTTTCCACCACTGGTTCAGCGGGGTTAAAACGCCGTAATAATGGGATCAAATACATTTATCTAACATTTTTATAGGACAAAATACTGTTAAATTTCATTATTATATTTATTTTTTAGCAAATAATGTTATGACATTCAAAAATAGTTTTAAAAAAATGTCACAGATTGTGTTAGATCACCATCACAGCACAACTTTCATTCATCAATACCTATCTCTGTCAGAATACACAATGCTTGCTCTACGTTGTTTTGACATGACATTTACGGCCTGAAGTGTAAATGTTAATGGTGCAGTTCCCTTATTAAATGTTACTTTGAAATATTCACCAATGGTATTTTGTCATTAGGGGACTTCATGGTCGTGATTGTATAGTATTTAGATTTATTACCCAATCAGTACCTATCACAACTATCATTGTGAGTTTGAATCTTGCTCACGCAAGGTGTACTCAATAAAACATTATGTGTTTGTCAGTGTTTTTTCCAGGTACTCCAATTTCCTCCACCAATAAAACTGACCGCCACGATATAACTGAAATATTTTTGAAAGCGGCGTCAAGCACCAAAACCGTAACCCCCTTATTTTGTATTTATTAACGACGATGTCTGAGGGCTTTCTTGCATTCGAAGCCAATGACGTCACGAAAACCATAATTGACAAAAGTACATCATGTATCACATACATATCTGATGCATGGTTTCGTATCTAATGGTTAAAATCCTGTATTTTCTATAATGCCACGATATACCGGTAGCTGAAATACTGCTAATGTTGGCTTAAACATCAATCAATCAATCAATCATGTATTTCTATAGAATGCATGCTTAATGTTAGAGAATAAGTCTTCTAATATATTATACAGGAGTTGAAATGAATTTGTTCTTCATTAGAGCTTGATATTCCAAAATTGACAAGGTTCTATGAAAATCTTTCTTAAAGACATTTTTAGGGCTAAGCACTTCCAAATGACCGCAGTCAAGTATTCATGCACAGACGAACAATAAAAATGAAAACTTGCAATTAAAGCTTTGTGACCTTCATTTTAATTTGTGTCTAAGTGTAATTTTTGATAGTCTCTCATGTTCATTTACATCCATAAAAGCACTGTGACCTTCATTTTAATTTGTGTCTAAGTGTAATGTTTGATAGTTGCATCCATATCCTTTCTTACTAATTGTTGATCAGAGTTTGTCCTGCATGCAGTGTGGAATTGATCAACATTTCCCAGTGCATATTGTGTATATTCTTTTTTATACAGTTTTGGATGTATTGTCATGACAGAGTAATTTTTACACTCCTTCAACTTTGATTTTTTTTATTGTTATTTGGTGATCCCAGTATTGGCCATACAATTGAAACTTACATAAAATTAGAACGAAATTTATCTTGTCATATGCCAAACAAGCTTAATCCCAATAGTATGCCAAGCATGCTTAATCCCAGTAATGGTCATGCCTTCCAGTACAGAATACACAAAAATAAAATTGGAAAGAAAATTAACATGTCATATGGCAAACAAGCTTAATCCCAGTAGTATGCCAAACATGCTTAATCCCAATAGTATGCCAAGCATGCTTATTCCCAGTAATGGCCATGCCTTGCAGTACAGAATACACGAAAATAAAATTGGAAAGAAATTTAACATGTCATATGGCAAACAAGTTTAAATGTATCAGATTTTAATAATGGATGATTCTAATGGCTTTCGTAGAACTAATTATAAACTAGACTTGATACCGATGGTATTATCATTGATTAGATCAAGACCGTTGTTTATTAATCTTGTCATTTTATACGAACTAAGGAAACATAACCTGTAATCTATGTTATATTAGGTTCTATAATTCATGCTTGGTTGTCTGTAGAAATGAAAACCAATATTCTCTTTCAGTATCAACTTAGGAGGGGAGGGGGTAACTTATACAACAAGTGAGGTACAATTAGGGGGTACTTTACAATAAAGGTGTGGGGAGGGTACTTTACAATAAGAGGGGGGTACTTATAGCTTATACTACACCAATTGAGGTATACGTAGGGTGTATTTTGCAATTAGGGGGAGGGGGGTACTTATACTACATCAATCAAGGTACAATTAGGGGGAGGAGGGTACATATGCTACACCTATCAAGGTACAATTAGGGGGTACTTTACAATTAGGGGGAGGGGGTACTTACACTCAGGGTTTTTGCTCCCCTTATTTTACTGCCGAATTTCAGCCGCATTCCCAATGAAAAATAGGGTCCATTTTCCCAAAATCAGTCAGATAATTCCCAAACTGATTGGAGTTATTGTCGGTAAAAATCCGGATTTAGTAACCGTTTCCGGAAACGTTTTTTTATATTATGCGATTACATATCCGGTCATCTGTTAACCTGAATAATCCAGTCGTTATAACTCGAATAATTCAAGCCCTTTCCGTCTCCGATTCTCTCCGCCTTCTGAGGAATGTAGCGACCAGCGGGAGCGTAATATAACGACTAACCCAAATAATCCAGTCGTTATATTACGCTCCCGCTGGTCGCTACATTACCTCAGAAGGCGGAGAGAATCGGAGACGGAAAGGGCTTGAATTATTCGAGTTAGTCATCTGTAAGCTTTTCTCGATCGTCGTTCTTTTTTGACATAAACATGTGTCACAACTGGGACTATTATACTGACAATAGTCCCAGGTCACAACAGTAAATATTACCTGAATAAAAACAAAGCCTAAAGAGGCAAAACAAACACGGTCAATTGATTCTTTTTTTGTGACAACAAAAAAGAAGAAACCCAAGGAAAATGATGATGAAATCTGCGTTTCTGAAGTCGACTCGATGTCAAACTCACGGCGAGGATACTGACTCAGTGTTGCTACTCTTATCTTTTATTACAGACAGCACAAATAACGTTAAAAATTCAGAGTTGGATGAAAATCATCCAACAATCGTTAAGCAGGATATGAGAAGGTTTAGTTCACTTAAGTATGTGCAAAGTTTTCCCTGGTTATCCTTATAGTTGTATTAAATCATATCAGGTTATTTGTGTAAATATTGTGAACTTTTTCAAACTGATCCCACTAATTCATCCATCCTTTACTTGATGAATATCATCCCTGCCTCTATGGAAAGGAGCTTTTCATATATGAATTTGATTAAAACTTCTGAGGTAAAGATTGACCCAAATGAATTTGAAAGCTTTTGATATGATACATGGAAGGAAAGGACAAACTGTCAGATAGTAATCTTGACACTTTAGTGGACAAATTCAAAAATGAAAAGGTTGTAATTGAATGAAATAAATTCTACTGCAAAGTTATTTTGTTTATTATTGCCTAAGTTAATTTCAAATTCATATTTTGTCGATAAAATTTCCCAATTTAGGTTAGGTGGCAATTCCCAATAGAGCCAGCAAAAACCCTGCCACTACGCCAACTGATGTACAATTAGGGTATACTTTACAATAAAGGGGGGGGGGTAGTTATACTACAACAACTGAGGCACAGTGACCATAAAAGGAATTTAAAGTTCGATTTCTGACTTTTTTTTACCACTTTTCAGTTCTAGGGTTATGGCACTTGATCCCCCCAAAAAATACATATTTATTTTTAACTTGAAGCAGGGGAATCTATATCCTATGGACATGTTCGTCCATTTTTTAGCTCTTTTTTTTTTTTAATTTAACATATTGTTTTTTCTTTTGCACTGGTATAAACCCTTATCTTTCTTCATAAGGCAATTTAAAAAATAAAATTAAAACCAAATAAAACTTTCACATATATATTAATAAGTAATGGTACAGGATACCAGGTATATATTATATGTAAAAGTACAGGATACCAGCGTACATTATCTGCATGGTTAGCTGTAAGATATCTGGTTGTCGTGATCTACTACAAAATGTAATACAATTAAATGTATCACGCCGAGATGACATTAATATCTATATATATGTATGTATCATATATAAAACTCCTCTTCACGATCTTCAATACAGACTTGACCTTTAACAATTTCTAATTTCGAGCATCACTTGAAAATTTCTGTATAATATTCCTTGAAAAATATATGTGTAATATGACTAATAAAAGTACATTTTTATTACAAAGCTATAGCATAGAATATTTTACTGAAATTTTCTGATTTTTAAAAGTACATTTTTTTTCCAAATATTTAGCATAGAATATTTTACCGAAATTTATGATTTTTAAAAGTACATTTTTTTCCCAAATATTTAGCATAGAATATTTTACCGAAATTTACGACTTTTAAAAGTACATTTTTATGCCCCCGTGACTATTGGTCGGGGGGCATATTGTTTTACCCCTGTCCATCCGTCCGTGTGTCCGTCCATTCGTCACACTTAGTATGCATAGTTTGTCCGGCTAACTCCTCCTACAGTTTTTGAGCTAGACCTTTTATATTTTGTAGACAGTACTTACACTGAAGGTGTGCATATTTTATGGATTTTGACTTTCAACAATTTTTTACAAAATTATGGATGCATGAACTTAGACAGATTTTGTTAAATCCCTATAGGATATATGGTTTGTCCGGCTAACTCCTCCTACAGTTTTTGAGCTAGACCTTTTATATTTTCTAGACAGTACCTACACTGAAGGTGTGCATATTATATGGATGTTGATTTTCAACAATTTTTTTACAAAATTATGGATGCATGAACTTTAGACAGATTTTGCTAAATCCATATAGGATATATGGTTTGTCCGGCTAAATCCTCCTACAGTTTTTGAGCTAGATCTGTTATATTTTGTAGACAGTTAGTACCAACACTGAAGGTGTGCATATTATATGGATTTTGATTTTCAACAATTCTTTACAAAATTATGCATATATGAACTTAGCCACTGACCTTTTGCAATTATAACTTTGGGGGCATTGTATGTGTCTTACAGACACAAACTAAAGTCTATACATAAGTTTTCTACATCATACCCAATGAATAATATACCATTCCTTGAAATTAAATTATATTGAAAATCCATTTTGGCTCTTCAAGACGCTTTCTTTGCATTAGGGAACGACCATTTAACTTGAAGGGGGGGTTATGGTTTTTTCCTAAAAAAATATTCTGATTTTGGTGGAGGAAAAAAAAAATATGATTCAGAGTTTTTGTCATATAACCTAATGTTACATTCTGGAAAAAATTTCGCGCTCTGCACGACAAAAAAAAAAA
>MJUT01036686.1:209939-220957 GCA_002080005.1 Gigantidas platifrons | reverse complement strand
ACCTGAGGAAGGTTATTCCAGGAGCGTACCTGAGGAAGGTTATTCCAGGAGCGTACCTGAGGAAGGTTATTCCAGGAGCGTACCTGAGGAAGGTTATTCCAAAAACACATCTTGTGCACTAAACTAGATATCTATGTTTTTTATTGATTATGTGAAAAAAATAATTATACCATAACTAATTGGCAAGTTTCATTATCAAAAATATGTCACAAATGACCAAATAACGCAGTAACTCATGAATGCACACAGCGCATTTATGAGTTATAACATTATTTGGTCATGAATGACATATTTTTGATAATGAAACTCATCAATTAGTTATAGTATTTATTATATAGATAAAAAATGTTTCGGATCGAATTTAATATAAAATGAGTTTAATTGCACTATATTATTACGTGTGTAGCGTAGAATTACAGAATCACAGTGAAATTATCATTTTTATTTAACTCAGAAAATTCTGTAATTCACAGCTATCTATATAATAATCATAAATTACTGAAATTTGATATTATATTGCATGATGGGTACATTGATTATTGAGAAAATCAACATGATAATACAAACACACAATTGTGTTGTCTGTCCCTCTTTGATTTACGGCTTCTGATTACCCCTTTGTTATCTTCAAACTTTTCTTGACCTCCGAATCCGACTTCCATTTTAACATAAAATGTGGAAGTTTTATGTGTATTGACAATATAGAAAATATATTAGTTCACATTCCGGTTCTTTCCTCATTCATGACTTATCACTGTATTTGTAACAAGATTAACATGATGGGTGCCACTAGTGGAGCAGGAACTGCTTACCCTTCCAGAACACCTGAGTTCATCCCCTGGTTTTCAGTGGTGTTTGTGTTGCTCAATCTTTAGTTTTCAGTGTAGTGTTTTGTAAATCATTATTTGCCCTTTTGTCCCATTAATTTTGGCCATTGTATAATCTGACCTGTGTTTTGTAGATCGGTGCCTGCCCTTCTTCTTTTGGTCATTGTATTTTGTACGATGTTGCATTTATTTGACGATCTATGATTGGATAAAATCATTCCTAAAAATAACGATAGATACAGAGCCATATATGGAAATCTAGAGAATAAGATTAATACGCTTTACTGGTCAGTGGAAAATTCCATTCATAAAAATAACGATGCAGACGATAGATAAACGTGCAGTTACGAAACGATGCAGACGGAAAATTACAGAAGGTCAGTGGGCGGTGCTTAATTTTGTGTAGTGACCATTACGTCTTTATCCTTAGAACTTCCAACTGACCTTCGATTTACTGCTTCTTGTTACCCTTTGATGTCTTGAAACTTGTCTTACCATTAGACTCCACAAATCAATGAATCAAGGCATAAAATGGACATTTAATGTGGGCTTATCTTAACCTTCCATTATGTCAGCACTAATGAAGTGTAATTAAATCTTTTATGTAAATTGTTTGTTAGCTATTTTTATATGTACATTGTATCATTATTCATAGCGGTATGCATTTAAGCTGTAGAAAAATACAGATCAATTGCGTGTAACTTAATTACATGGACATGAATAATAGCGGTATTCTTTCAAACCTGACTTTTGTTAACACAAGTCTTATATAATGTAATATTGACTTAAAATGACAGTTTTTATGTGGACATCTATTTTGGCTTTTTCACTGATATAAAAGCATTTGTAACATGAATGCATTCTTTTCCTTCGTTCTTTTCATGGTTTATATACCAGAATGTAAGCAACAGCTAAGAACTAAGCAATAATATATGCATATGAGAGATGTTACACACTTTAAATCTGGGCTGTAGTTTTATTACTCTCAGAGAGCCGTGCAATAATCAATGACCTAGATGTGATATTGCATAGCTTCATGTTACAAATCATTTTAACTCGGGGGAAAAAACATGGCATAAATATTACTAGTATTGACTTGAAATAGCCGTTTTCATAAAAACATCAATTTTGGCTTTTTCGCTTAGATAATTCTGTACTTTAAATAAAGCATTGAATATTCTTTTTTTATAGAAATCAAATATTCATTTTCATATAATGGTAGTATTGCATGCTGGGTAGATAATGACAATTAAAATGGTGTAAATATTACAATTTTTACATTATTACGGTCAGAAATCACACGTTATATAAATCTTAACAGTAAATATTTTGGTTCAAAAGTAAATTTACAAATTGCGAATAATTTGTTTGTTTTTTTACTGTTCTGGTAGTCTTAATAACAGTAGTTTGGTTCTGGTAAACATACATGTATTACCTGTATCAGGTAAACATCAAAGCCAATTTCATTACTTTTACCTGCCACAGGTAAACATCCAAATAATTCATTACATGTACAATGTACTTATATCACTCTTCATTCAAAGAGGATACTCTAAATTTGTCTTATGTAATTTTTCTTTGCTCAAATTTTAATATTTCGCCATCAAACAATAAAATGATATTAAGAATATACATGTACTTGAACACTTTAAAGTCAAGTGTTTCTTGTCTATTGGTTGAAACTATTATAATGATCGTAGTAAAGACCCTCGGTTTTTATAGTGTTTTTTTGGGGCCATTGTTTGTTTGTTTTTTATACCCCGCTCCACCAGAGGGGGGTATTCTGTTTTATCTCTGTCAGTCCTTCCGTCCGTCCAAGATATTTTTCATCGCATTTTTCTTAGCAACTATTGACGGCAAAAATCTGATATTTGGTCACAAGCTTTAGATAGGTATGCCATATTGTGGGAAGCACAAAAAACTTAGTTGGTTTTTATACCCATTGAACATACATGCGGGGGTATCATAAGTGAGCATTAGCTCACAGTTCATCTTGTTGTTTTTGGGGTTTTTTTTATGGGGAGGGGGAGGGAGGTCTTTTTCCTTTGTCAGTTTACAGCTTCTGATTACTCCTTGGTATCTTCAACTTTACTTGAAAAAATATTGACATGGTCATTTTAGCTCACCTGACCCAAAGGTCCATGTGAGCTATTGCCATCACTTGGCGTTTGTCATCCATCTATAAGCCTTCATACTTTTGACATCTCTCCTAAAATCACTGGACCAAATTTTAACAGACTTGGTCAACCGGATCATTGATTGGTCCTCTGCAAAAGTAATATCTGACACCTCTACCAACTTTCAGATATGACCCCCATTACCATTTTTTTATGATGAAGAATTTAAAGGTGTATGAAAAGATTTTATTGGGATAGCATTTTTGTCATCATTCATTTTTTTTTGTAGAATTCAAGAAGTTTTGGTATATAATTTAATTAAACCATTGTATTTTTTTCAGACTAGTGCTAAAAGATCTACAATACCAACCATGAACAAAACACCAACAAAGTCAGAAGGAAGTCCTAAAAAGACTACAGGTGATTAACTTTAATATAATGAAAAATGTCTACATCATATTTTAGTAACTTAAGGTGGTATCATACACTTGAGGTAAAATTTGATCTGCTCGTTTAATTTTCTTATTTTTTTGGCAGTATGTTTGAATATATCCACTGTAATAAATATCAAAATTTTACCAAATTCCAACCAACAGACTCAGAGCTATAAATTCACTAGCCACATAGCAGCTTTTCTCTCTGTGGTTTTGATCACCAAGATGCTTGAAATCTGCATACAAACGTCATATGATCAAAACATTCAACTGATTTTAAAGAGTTATTTCCCTGTAGTGTTAGGTACCACCTTAATTAAAATTTATTTTTTTTGGGGTATATTTTTCAATTTTTTTTCTTTGGTGATACACAACATAGTTATATGGAGTCATGTCAGGGTTCATATTTTCAATTGACCAATCAGTGCTGAGTCTATTAAATATTAAGGTATCAAGTTAATGGCAAGAGCTGCTGTCTTATTGATCAATATATTTAACAGTCTTGCATATGATTGGACGGTCAAAGTTGAATGAAAGGTCACATGACATGCCCATAAATGGATGTTGTTAGTTGTTAGGGTATCATCAAATTTTGTATTGTTTTTTAAAGATACTTCAAACATTTAATGGAGGCTGTCGTGGCCATGATCGTATGGAAGTTGCATTTACACACGGGTGGTTTGCTACGTCACACGTACGGATACTTGAACATCGCCTCGAGGTAGGTTTATGCAGTTGTACAATTTAAAAAAAAGGAAAACTAACAAAACCAAGTAGTTCACCGAAGGGCCCACATATCAGACTTCATTGTTAGCATACATTCATTGCATGGAAACCCGTCAGTTTTGCAAACACTGCTGTACAGTTAAAATTCCGGGCAAGGATACCGTTCACACAAAACCCATTTAACTGTACAGAAGTGCTTGCACTGACGGGTTTCCACGCAATGAATGTATGCTAACAATGAAGTCTGATATGTGGGCCCTTTGGTGAACTACTTCGTTTTGTTAGTTTTCCTTTTTTTAAATTGTACAACTGCATAAACCTACCTCGAGGTGATGTTCAAGTATCCGTGCATGTGACGTAGCAAACCACCAGTGTTTACAACTACCTATGCAATCAGTGCCTATCACCATTGATGTTTTGAGTTCGAACCTCAATCAGGGCAAGGTGTACAACATTATGTGATAAAGTTTGTCAATGACTTGCGACATGTCGGTAGTTTTCTCTAGGTACTCCAGTTTCCTCCACCAATAAAACTGACCACCACGATATAGCTGAAATATTGTTGAATGTGGCATTAAACACCATAATCCTAACCTTGGAGGCTGTTACAAGAAATGATTTTGAATTAAGAAAATATATGGAATTTCTTTTTATTGCTTTTCTGAAACAACTGAATCAATTTATAGTATACTTGGCATTGAATGTTCCTGAAATATTCGTCTACATGTGTCGATCAGAAATTTAGGATATTTGTACCACTACAAACGAAGCCCTATGGAAAGACCTATGAAATATCTTCTATGAAACAGATACAGTAGTCAGTTTTGAAAGTCTCAACATACATTATCAGTAGTTTCACAGATCGTCCTATCCTACTCGCTTCAATACAAGAAATAATTTTTGTCTCGACCTTCAGCCCCTGCCGTTATTCTACATATTTAATTGATGATTAACTTTATATTGACAGGAAAAACAACACCTACAAACAGAACAGCCCAGTCAAAGATTGGTTCCCTTGACAACAGCAAGCATACACCTGGTGGTGGACAGGTATAATGATGATGATCTAAATTTTAACCTTCATCTAATTTGAATATCATTTTTATGACTCGTCACTTTTTTATATGTTTGACAACCCAAAGATAATGTCAGCTTTTCGCTGAAACCAATATGATATGTCATTAACTTCTAGGTTTTGGTTGTTTCCCCAATCTACTTGGCTAATTTTTATGATGATGATTTTTGGTGTTTAATGCCACTTTCAGCAGTATTTCAGCTATATCATGGCGACCAGTTTTAGTGGTGGAGGAAGCCGTAGTACCCGGAGAGAACCACCGACCAATGGCAAGTTACTGGTAAGCTTTATCACTTGCGACTGCGAGATTTTTACGAGAAAGAGAATATAACGACTAAATAAGAATAAAAGCAAAAATTGATGCCTTCATATTTTGTTTGAATAGAAATGGCTATGACCGATTTTCATGTTGATTTTAAATAAGATTTGAGATTTTAAAACAGATTTTTCTGACTGTAATTTTTTTTCAGGTAAAAATTCAAGCAAGGATGGCAGATTGGAGAAGGGTGATATAATAAAGTCCATTATTGTAATTAATTATTTTGACTGATTTTCATGTTGATATTGTAAAAGAATTTGAGATTATAAAACACATTGTTCTGACTCTTTTTTTTTTCAGGTAAAAATTCAAAGTAAAAGAACAGACTTCTCCAATGTTAACAGTAAGATAGGTTCTAGAGCTCATATTGACCACAAACCAGCAGGTGGAGAAAAGAAGGTGGGTAACTGGCTTGTACTTAATGATATTGACTGATTGATTGATGTTTAAATGCCAACTTTAGGTGTATTTCTTCCATATCGTGGCATGCTAAAATATTATTAATAATTATTAGCTAATTATGAAGCCTAGCTGAGGTAATAGACTTTGTAAATTTAATAAATAAGGTTCATATTGAATAAAAATAAGATTTATGTTTTAATTCCAATAACAGGCACTACAGTTATATGACTTTTGACTATGAATTTTGTATTTGTACTCTAATATCAGTCACAATCCCATATTCTCTGGGGGGACCATTGAGGTCATGATTGTATGGTAGTTGGATTTACAACTACCTATGCAATCAGTGCCCATCATCACTAAAGTTGTGAGTTCGAACCATGTTCATGGCGAGGTGCACTCAATGCAACATTATGTGATAAAGTTTGTCAGTGACTTGCGGCAGGTCTGTGGTTTTCTCCAGGTACTCCGGTTTCCTCCACCAAAAAACTGACTGCCACAATATAATTGAAATATTGTTGAAAGTAACGTTAAACTCCATAACCATAAGCCTATCCTTAACCCAATGAAAGTAACGTTAAACTCCATAACCATAAGCCTATCCCTAACCCAATGAAAGTAACGTTAAACTCCATAACCATAAGCCTATCCCTAACCCAATGAAAGTAACGTTAAACTCCATAACCATAAGCCTATCCCTAACCCAATGAAAGTAACGTTAAACTCCATAACCATAAGCCTATCCCTAACCCAATGAAAGTAATGTTAAACTCCATAACCATAAGCCTATCCCTAACCCAATGAAAGTAACGTTAAACTCCATAACCATAAGCCTATCCCTAACCCAATAATTGTTAATCAGAATGCCATAATCTCTAAATGAAATGGACCATTTTGCCTGCATTAAGGGGAAGTAACTCGTACAAATACTTGAAAAAACTGGATAATTTTAGAATCAAGTTAGTAATGTGTAAATGGTATATTGTTTCGACTGTGGTTGTAGAAGCAGGCATCATCTACCATATACAGTTGAACTTTCCAATGAGGTCACCTCTATAAAGCAGTCACCTGTATTCAAAGGTCACCTTTTTCTTGTCCTGTCATGGAAAATTTCATATGAATTGCACCTCTTTTGAGAGGTCATCTGTCTGATAATGCCACTTTTTCTTTGTTTCAAATGTGACCTCTTAATACAGGTATGACTGTATTATTAATTTACTGCTTTGCTGCTCATTCCTACAGTACCTAATGGAAAAAAAATGTAGAATTATTAAATATGCATTTTGAAATGGATTACAAAATGGCTACCTTTGAAACATTCCCTATTTAAGTTTTGATAATGGATTCTTTATTTATTATTTAAAGCATGAAAAGAAATAATTACTTTGCTAACACGTTATTGCTTTTTGTCGGTATAATATTTTCTTTTAGATTTGTTAACATTTTAAACATATACAGAGGCATGCAGAAAGTATTCGTCACTTTCATTTTTTTTTTTCTTCTAACTATTTCATTTAAAATCACAATTTTTCAAACAATTATATTTCTTGTTTCAATACTACTGCCATTGCATTGAGTTCGTGATGTTGAATTTCAGTTTTGTGTTCAACTCGTAAAATCTTAAGATTCTTAAATTATAGAATTATGCTGATAAATTATTGGATAAAAAAAACTACATTCAATTCTGCTTTTGTTGGTCAAAATATTATCGAAATCGAACAGAAATTGACTTGGGAATATTTTTTTGAAAAAAATTGTGATTTTAAATGAAATATATTGTAAAACAATTACAGTGACCAATATTTATTGCATGTCTCTGTATATTAAAGAAAAATATGATTTGATTTGTTTGGCTGCTTTGCAACTAGTATTTTTGGGTTTCAGATCCACTCCCAGAAGTTAGAATGGAAAGCAGAATCTAAAGTTGGTTCACTAAAAAATGCCACTTATTCTCCTGGTGGTGGTAAAGTGAAAGTAAGTCAAAGTTATAGTCAGCTGATTTACAAGAATGAAAGTAGAAAATTGCATACATGCACATTTATTTTTAGGAATTTAAATGGGGGGGGGGAGGGGTTGCAGAAATGAAACTGAAAAGGACATTTTAACTTGACGAATCCTTTTATATAACAGTGTTATTGATAGAGCCAAAACTATCTCGTCTTAAGAAGTAATATGAAATTCATTTATTGAGTTTGAAGATAAGGTAAATTGCTATTGTTCAGTTCGATAAATTTTTTCTCTGCAATCTGCCATAAATTGGATAAATATCCACTACTCTTAATTCAACCTTTAAGTCCTGCTATCTTATTTTGAGATCTTTCGAGAAATTCAGAATTCTTAATGTAATATTGACTGTCATATAAATCTGCTTATAAGAATAGCAAATAGAAGGTTAATTTATCAAATTTACAAATAAATGAAACAGAACTCCATTATATAAATTGTCAAAGAACAAAAATAATGAAATTAATGTTTGTTCCACAGGGAATTCTACACACAGTACAATATCTCATGTACAAACCAACACGAAGACTTATTGTCTCCATTTAATAAATACTTGAGCTTAAATTCTTGTGTAAGTCTTTTATTGTAAATTATAAACTAGAAATGGGCTTTTTATTCATTCATGTTTTAAAGATTGAAATTTCTTGCTGCTGAAACTTCATGGTGATTTTTGTTTACTTGCAAAGGGAAATAACTCTAACAGTAATCTTTGTTATGAGCATGGCTTAATTCATTAATTGCTTAATATTTATTTTCATGGTTGCATAAATACAGTGAAACCTGTCTAAACATGTGTTCAGAATAGACAGGTGTTTGGTTTATACAGGTTAAATTAATAATTTATTCACGATTCAGTATAGACAGGTTTCACTTTGTTTTAGTTTTATTTTCTCAAAAAAGAAAAAAAAACACAGTATGGATTTGATCAATTTCAATTTTCTGGGGGGGGAAAAAAAACGGAAAACTAAAAAAAAATTTGCACCATAGAAAATTAAATTTAAAAATCGACCACGAAAAAAAATGAAATCGTTAGCGTTGTATTATTGCTTTATCGTTCTGTTTATTAATGTGTTTGTCGTTTGTTTTCTGCTTTATTTATAGATTCAGACGGAGAAATTATCCTGGAATGTCCAATCAAAAGTTGGATCGTTAGATAATGCGACTCATTCGCCGGGAGGCGGTCATGTGAAAGTATGAAACATGTTTCACTTGGTGTTGTGCCTTAATTATAATATGTCTATTAGCAATTTAACCTGTTGGATAAAATCTTTCTTATATTCACTTCAGTCATTGGATACAATCCTTCGTATTTCAGTTCTACATGTTTAAGTCGCATCTTTTTATGTGCAATGATTAAATTGATTTTTGCAGATGCAGTGAAATCGGTCTAAATCGAACCTCCTTGTGACCTGTGTCCAGTTTATACAGGTAAAACTAACAAAGATTTCCTACATTGGGATTTCATTCGACTTTAAAAGTAGTCCCAGTGTATAAAATCTTTGTTAATTTTACCTGTATTAGCCGAACACATATATATTACAAACGGGAAAGCTTGTTCCAATGAGGTTCGGTTTAGACAAGATTTCACTAGCTGTAATGAATGACAATTTTTTTTTATGAAAAACGATTTATTTATTTTTTATGTCGCCAATAAATTGTTTTTGACCTTCTCTTATTCAACAGGTTAAATTGACATAGCAAGATTGTGTATTCCCTTATTTGTTTTATGTATTTAATTGCTATACATGTATTAATATTTTGCATGTTAATAAATTAACAAATAATACAATTATATGGAAGGGGGGCGAGGAGGGAACATTTGTTGAGAATGATATCGCTTGATTACATACCTTGGACAATACATCCACATTATCTTTGTCAATGCCTAATGTTTGACTCAGGGTTATTGCTTACATATTCGGACATCTCTTTAGGGCTCTCCCTGATATGGAAATACTAAAATATGTAAAGCAAGCCTTGTTGAATAATTATCTTTTATTGCTTATTAACTTCACATGGGGTTATTACTTACATATTCGGACATCTCTTTAGGGCTCGCCCTGATATGGAAATACTAAAATATGTAAAGCAAGCCTTGTTGAATAATTATCTTTTATTGCTTATTAACTTCACATGGGGTTATTACTTACATATTCGGACATCTCTTTAGGGCTCGCCCTGATATGGAGATGCTAAAATATGTAAAGCAAATCTTGTTGAATGATAATTTTTTTATTGCTTATAAAATATAAAGTGCTTTCTCTGTTGCCTAATTGTACTTTTATTTCTTGGAGAATTTGGTTGAGTTGAATTTTATTGATTATTGTGTACATTTCACCGTGCTTAATGTTACTGGCTTTTGTCATTCACTCTAAATGTCTAATTTGTTTTATTTGTTGATACTGACTTGAAAAATCACAAATTTTGAGAATAAGACTGATTACTAGAATGTGCCACACCCATGTGAGAATTTTGTATTTTGACCCTCGTTTTATAGATTTTTATATTATTGGATGAGCCACCCTCGTTTTCAAGAGGATTTTGATATTATTGGATGAGCCACCCTCGTTTTATAGATTTTGATATTATTGGATGAGCCACCCTCGTTTTATAGATTTTGATAGTTTTGGACTTGCCACTTTCAAAATAGAATGTTTCACTGTTATAGAGGAGTTTTATAAATTTTTAAAACATTAGGAGTGTCGTTGAATTTGAATAGTGAATATATTTACCTATAATGATTCTGTAATAGATTTTTACTTCCTTTGTACAGTTTTGTTTTAATTACTGAATAAAATAAAATTTTGGTTGAATTGGCAGGTGAAAACTCTGTTTTGGAATTTAAGTATAAATGAGATTAAAGCCCTGAATTTTGAGAATCATTCTTTTTTTTTTTTTTGCTAATAATGAGTGAGTATTTTATGATTGTCTTCAAGCAAATACGGAATGATGTTTTTGACTGCTAGGATTTTCGACAATGTCACCTGCTAATATTTTTGTAATAATTTTTAAACGATCGAACAGAGTGAGATATCGTATAATGCTAGCTCTCGTGCATGAGAAATACAAACCGGAAGACACTGCTTTACACAACATGTGTCGCAACCTTCCGCC
>MJUT01036686.1:182279-209385 GCA_002080005.1 Gigantidas platifrons | reverse complement strand
AACAATACATGCTTTTAAAGTATGTTCCACCTAAAAATAAACATGAAATGAAAGTAGCAACCGGCAAACAAACTTGGACACAAATAATGAAAAAAAACCTGTGTAATACTCCAGTAGATGTCCTTAAATGGATGAGGGAATTCCGGTAATTGAATGTTGATGTTGGCTTCAAAACAAAAAAGATGAAAATGGAAAGGACACGGATGTTGTCTTCGGAAGGCTATATATATATATATCATTGGATAAAAGTTCATCGTGAAATCTATTAATAAGTGTTGTAAATTTTTTCAAGAGTCACATTCCCCTTCCGCGAAAAAGACCCCATATAGAAAAATATTTCCCTTTTCCAAGGTATAAAATTAAACCCACAAATACAATGTAGTTCTGAATGCACTATATTTAACTTTGACTGTCACATTGATTTGCTTGCCCCTTCAAAACAGATGTAGTGTCTGGTAAACAGTTGATGAGAAATAAAATAATAATGTAATAGAATGTAAAACTGGGTTGTTGCATGTTATAGTAGTAGCTCCTACACCAACTGTTCTTTCCATTTTTGGCACTATTCAATAATCATATTAGTAGTTATCCCCACCTCCCCGCCCAATGCTTCTTAAATATCAGATAACACTGAATTATGCTTGTAACTTTTAAAACTACAAGCAATGGTTTGCTTGTGGTTAAAGAAGTTAATCCCATTAGATTCTTTGGTAAAGGAACATCTACATTATGTTTTATTTTGTGGGAATGAGTTTTGTAAAGGAGTTGTAAACGATAATTCAGACGAGGTACAAATGTAGGTTTCCTGTTAATAGCAGACTTGCCAAGGTCTTTCACTCTTGGCCATGCTGACAAAATTTTCACTATTATATATATACAAATGTATATACAAGAAAATGTAACATATTCGGGAACATTGGATAAAAAGCTGTTTTATGTGAATAACATATTGATGTCTCTGGAGTTTGCTCTCAATTTACTATTTCAAAGTTTGACATCTTTTTCTAGAAGTATACTGATATTTTGGGATTGTGCATCTACATGCAACTGAGCAGTTCGATCGTTTAACATCACCTTTGGTGCTTTCATTTTTTTATTATTAATTAATGGATGTCCACTATTTAATCTATTATTTATTTATTCAGTTAGCTAATTTTTTTAATGTGAAAAAATATTTTTTTAAATTATTTTGTTCTTTAAAAACTTATTTTAATTTTTTTTCAACAGATTACAAATGAATCAATAAATTGGAAAGCAGAATCCAGAGTTGGCTCCCTTCTTAATGCTGGTTATGTTCCAGGTGGTGGTAATGTTCATGTATGATCATCATCACATGAGTGTTTTATTCTTTACCTATTTTGAATATGCACATAGAAGAATAGAAAGACCCAAAGTTTTTTTTTTGTTGAAATATCAAATTTTTTTCTACATTTTTCTGTGTTGATAATACAAATGTAGTTGTATTCTTTATTTATATATTATATTTTTTTATGTGGCATTTTTAGGCTGCTTCATTACTTTTTTGCATAGATATTTTTGTTGTTGCAAAATTGGATTTTAAATGGAAAAGTAGTTCCTAACTAAACACTTGAATTTTTATATCTACATTTTTATAATCAAGTTTTTAAAATAATATCAAAGGTACAAACACAAAAAAAAACCAATTTTATTCTAGATGTATTATTTTAGAAAATAATTATTTTATTGTAAATTTTGATAGTTGGAGGTAAAAGTTAAAAAATATTTTTGATTTACATAATTTTTCTTATCATTAATAAAAAATAAAATAAAAACCAAACTTTAATTGTCAAATTTTATATATAACTTCAATTTATTTTTTAATTTCTAAGAATTTGGTTTAAAACACCTGTTTTATTTTTGTGACAGATTCCGGATCAAAAGTTAACTTGGAAGGCAGAACCTCGAGTTGGTTCCTTGGCAAATGCTGGTTATGTTCCAGGTGGCGGTAATTTTCATGTACGATCATGATCACTTCAGTGTTTATTGTATTGTAATACATATATACACCTAGAATAAATCAAATAAACACATATGTTCCTAAGTTTCGAATGTTTTTTTTATTTTATTTTAAGTTACGCTTTTAATAACCAATTCAATAAGCTAGGTTATCAGATATAGATGACACTGTATAAAAAATAACTGCACCATGCATAAATCTTGTGTCAAAGTTCAAACAGAGTTTAAAGTTCAAAAAATAATTGCATCATGCATATATCTTGTGTCAAAGTTCAAACAGAGTTTAAAGTTCAAAATATAATTGCACCATACATATATATATATCTTGTGTCAAAGTTCAAACAGAGTTTAAAGTTCAATGTTCACAGTTCAAAATTTTATTCATTAATTGATGATCAATTGTTTGTAAATGTAAAATTTTGTTTTTGTTTAGAAATTATAATGATATAACGATATATAATCAATTTAAATATTTTATTTCTTCAAATATATATATTTTTTTTAGTTCAAAAACTATCCAACTTTTTTACTTAGGTTGAAGAAGCACATTTCTTAATACACAAGTTAGTTATTTCGTTTATTTGAATTTTTAAAAATTTCATCTTTTACTACGATTTTTTATTTCAACAGGTTCCAGAATACACGATCAATCATTGGAATACTGATTCTAAAGTTGACTCTCTCTCTAATAACCACTACAGCCCAGGAGGTGGCAATTTAAATGTACGAGAAATTCTGAGAATTAACTTCGTTAAAAACTAAATAATCTGAATTCTTTGTTATAAACACATGAATAGCAATTTTGATGAAAATTTAGTTCAGATTTCATTGTTGAAAACCACGATATATGTAGATGAAAAATGGCTAAAGATGGTGTTAAACACCAATCAATCAATCAAGCTAAATTAATTTAAATAAAACAAACACAGATATTATTCTATATTATAACACCAAGAAATCTTAATGTAAATTTTGTTCAGATTTCTTTTTTAATGTGCAAAGCAAAATTAAGCTAAATTAATTTATTACAAGATGGAGTTGTCTCTCTTTGTAATATAATTGAAAATTTGTAACTTCTGTAAAAAGTAACTATTATTAAAGTATGATTATATATAAGTATAAATATAACAAAATATATGTATTTTTTTAAATCATAATATTTTGATTTTAATTAAATTTTAATTAAATTACTGCGACAGACGATTTTAATAGATTTAACTTTATAATATAAAACTTTTCGTAGATTCATGAAGAAAAATTGACATGGAACGCTCATTCGAAGGTGAACTCCTTAGAAAATGCTCAGTATACATCACACGGAGGAACATGCAGAGCCCCAATGGTATTTATCGCGATGACAGAAATTTTTTAGAGTGAGATGTAATTTGTAGGACTTTGTGAAGTACAATGCACAATTTTAAGTATTGATATTGATATTGGGAATTGTCATTATTTGCACAAATGAGTGTTAGCACATATTGATTTGTAGATTTTATTGTGATGGTTAACAAAATTTCTGAATTTGATTTCCAGGCTAAAACTTAATTTTTTTTTAATGAAAGCTATACTTTTCTTGGGGCCACATATTTACTTCCTTTGTTTTAAAGTGAAGTCAGAGAATATTGTTGTTAGGTTAGATGTCATCAGCGATGGACCATAGTTTGACTCCATCAAACCATCATCATCATTTAGAATTATGGTCCTATTGAAAAGGGAAATTTTAACAACACACAGAAAACAATAGTGTTTAAGTTATCTCCCCTTGGTACTAAATCTGTTTTGTTGACTACTTTATGAGTGGTTTTTTTTTTGTAACCTGGTTCCCTGCCTGTATACATTAATATGAGTGTTTTGTATCCTGGTTCCTTGTCTGTGTACATTAGTTATGATTGTCTACCTTATATTAGTGCCGACAGACATTTTGTACAATTTGTGTTGTGAAAATGTTAGTTGTTATATGTTGTACATGGTGTTAATGCAACCTTTTTGATTTCAAGCTACCCTTCCATTATATGTAATGATTTAATATCTGGTGGAAACTCATTTTTATGCTGCCATTGTTTGTTGTTTCTCTTGGTAAATGGGATATTTCAACTGCAGGTCAAGATTCATAGAACATAAAGCAACAAAATATAGTGCACACGATCCATTTTCTAGAATCAGCTTCATCAAGGTCAAGGTCAAAAGATTGTAATACCAAATAATGCATAAGACTTTGGGAACGAAAAGGTCTTAAAAAGAATAGCCAGAATCAGCTAACATAACTGATTAATTTAGTGAAACTGGCCCTAGATCATCATTAAGTGGAAAAATTAAACATTTGCAATAATCCCACCAAATCCCCCCTCCCCCCAAAAAAAACCCAGATTCAAATAGAACTTTGTGGACTAGTTTCTTGTGTACAAGGCACAAGTCATTTTCATTATACCCCCCACAAACAAAGTTTGGGGGGGTACCGGTATATAGGTTTCACCCTGTCTGTCTGTCCTCATAGAGGGTACATGGTTTGTCCGAGCAACTCCTCCTAAAGTTTTTACGCTAGGAAGCTTTTATTTTGCAGATCATTTGTACATATATCAAAGATGTGCATGTGGTAAGGATTTTGATTTTTGTGCATTTTTACCAAAAATATAGATTGTTGAACTTAGTCATTTTTTGGTGAATTTGGCAAAAAGGGTACATGGTTTGTCTGTGCAACTCCTCCTACAGTTTGTAAGTTAGGAAGTTTTTACATTGCAGAACATTTGTACTCATATCATAGATGTGCATGTTGTAAGGATTTTGATTTTCATGAATTTTACCAAAAAATATAGATTTTTGAACTTAATTTTTTTTTTTATTTGTGAATTTGGCTGAAAGGGTACATGGTTTGTCCGTGCAACTCCTCTTACAGTTTTTATGCTACGACGTTTTTATTTTTGTTGAATGTGTTAAACATTATAATTTGACTAATAATATATTTTCCGTGTAGACTTAGTTTTCAATAATCTTGGACACAGTCAGAGTGAAGTGGGGGGTATTAGTCCCGCTATGCAGACAGTTCTAGTTTTAGACTTGAAACAAAGGAGTGGACCCATTGTATCAGTATGGGAGGTTGGAGTTTAGATGCTGCACCATATCTTTTGTAATTGCACATCATATAGTATAAGATCGTTTAAGATCGGGGAGAGCTACTATTAGCCCCTTGGTGTATGTTAATTATCCTCATTAAATAAATATAGAATTGGATACAAGATAGCTTACCATTCAGTGGTGGACTTTGTCATATGTTAAGACTCATTGGACGAATACTGTAGCCCTAGTTAATAAAAGGCTGCTTAGTTATTCAAATAAATATATCATAACCAGTATATAACTGTGTTGTATCTTACAGTAAGGATTTATCTACCCTTTAGGGCTTATAGTTGGTAATTTCTTATGTGTTCAATCCTAACCTCTGTATACAGCTCTTGTGTTGGTTATTTTTTGCGATAGGATTTATCTACCCTTATGGTATGTGTTTATGGAGGGTGCGGGAAAGGGATATATTTTAAGCAGATAAATTCAATTGTGATGTGTTCAATCCTAACCTCTGTATATTACTCTGGTGTTGGTGGTTATTTTTTTGCAGTGTATTTGTTCATATTCAAATGTGTGTGTTTTAACAATAAGCATTTGTGGTGGAGGATTCCTATTTTTCCAAATGGTTAAAAGAAAGATTTTTTAATTTTCAATTGCTATTTTTGCTATTTGAAAAAAAGTTTAATCAACATTTTTTTGAAGCAAAACATTGCAGCTAAATTGTTTAATTTTCTTTTTGAATATTTACATTTCGTTATTTTTCAGTAAATCTTTTTTTTCTTTCTTGTCTGTGGAAAAGTCTTCTTGTATTGTCAGCTGCATGTATTAAGATAATTTTAAAGCTTTTCATTTTGAAATCATGACTTTATTCTTTTCCTTAGCATGTCATCATATATCATATCATTAAAATAATGACGGAAATCTTTGGCTTAATTTCAGATTTTTGCAGACGACAAAGGTTCAAAGGAAGAGTTGTGATTCTACAGGAAGTTGATTTTCTTTTCAATTTTACTTTATTTTAGATTGAAAACAAGAAATTAGATTTTAAAGACAAGGCACAGTCTAAAGTCGGTTCTAAAGATCATATGACTCATAAGCCTGGAGGTGGCGACAAAAAGGTACTGTAGAACACCTTAGAGATGTGAATTTCGAGCGAGTGAATGAAGGTTAGGGTTATGTTGGTTAACGCCACTTTCAGCAATATTTCAGTTATATTGGTGGAGAAAGCGGGAGTACCAGAAGAAAACTACTGACCTGTCGCAAGTCACTGACAATCTTCATCACATAATGTTGTATCGAGTACACCTTGGCTGAGTGGGATTCGAACTGACACAACGTTTGTGGTGATGGACACTGATTGCATATGTAGTTGTAAATCCAACTGCCATACAAACACGACCACGATAGCCCCGGAGTGAATGAGTGGTTGTTGTTTAAGGAAGTTGTAATATGTGAGATGATGAAGATGAGGTCTGCTTTGTACAAGTCAACACGGTTAGTTGGATTTTTATATTACTAACTCACTGACACAACCCGTGGGTAGACATGTTGCTCCACTCTGAAACATTATCCTGATGCAGAGCCAAACCAATCTTTTTTCTTACTCTTAAATGTTGCATGCTTAGTGAAGAACCAATTTTACAGTCTATGGTTTGACCCAATCAAGGCTTGAACCCATGATCTACCGCACTCGTGACAAGCATGCTAACCGTTACACCACCAATGCAGTGTGCATAAAAATAAGAAACAATCATATGTGTATAAAGAAAAAATGCAAGATTATCTAAGTCTGAAGTTCCTGCTCAATTAGTGGCACCCGTCGTGTTAATCTAGTTCCAAATTCTGTGATAAGTCATGAATGAGGAAAGGACCTGGAAGTGCTTACAACAAGTGGAACATATCCGTGGTCATGGTAGTGACCATTAAACTTTCAACGTGATGATAAGGAGTGTGCACGTTATACACAGGGAAAATTTTTACCGATTCCACACTTCACAAATACCAACAAACTACAATCTTTACATGAATAGATGTACATATAAGCAAGCGTGACAGAAAAGGTCAAAGGTTATTAAAAAGTGCTTTTATTGTTGTGTTTCATCATACAGTCACTGTGAGGTCTGCCATAATGAGCAGCCACGTAATACTATACTTCAGGGACATTATCCTTATGTCTGTTTTTGTGGTTTTAGATTGAATCACAGAAATTGAATTTTAAAGATAAAGCCCAGCCTAAAGTTGGTTCTAAAGATAACATGGACCACAAACCATTGGGGGGAGATAAAAAGGTAGGTCTACAGATAACATAGACCACAAACCATTGAGGGGAGATAAAAAGGTAGGTCTAAAGATAACATGGACCACAAACCATTGAGGAGATAAAAAGGTAGGTCTAAAGATAACATGGACCACAAACCATTGAGGAGAGATAAAAAGGTAGGTCTAAAGATAAAATGGGCCACAAACCATTGGGGGGAGATAAAAAGGTAGGTCTAAAGATAACATAGACCACAAACCATTGAGGGGAGATAAAAAGGTTGGTCTAAAGATAACATGGACCACAAACCATTGAGGGGAGATAAAAAGGTAGGTCTAAAGATAAAATGGGCCACAAACCATTGGGGGGAGATAAAAAGGTAGGTCTAATGATAACATGGACCACAAACCATGGAAAGGAGATAAAAGGGTAGGTCTAAAGATAACATGGACCACAAACCATTGGGGGGAGATAAATAGGTAGGTCTAAAGATAACATGGACCACAAGCCATTGGGGGGAGATAAAAAGGTAGGTCTAAAGATAACATGGACCACAAACCATTGGGGGGAGATAAAAAGGAAGGTCTACAGATAAAATGGGCCACAAACCATTGGGGGGAGATAAAAAGGTAGATCTAAAGATAACATGGACCACAAACCATTGAGGGGAGATAAAAGGGTAGGTCTAAAGATAACATGGACCACAAACCATTGGGGGAGATAAAAAGGTAGGTCTAAAGATAAAATGGGTCACAAATCATTGGGGGGAGATAAAAAGGTAGGTCTAAAGATAAAATGGGCCACAAACCATTGGGGGGAGATAAAAAGGTAGGTCTAAAGATAACATGGACCACAAACCATTGAGGGGAGATAAAAAGGTAAGTCTAAAGATAACATGGACCACAAACCATTGAGGGGAGATAAAAAGGTAAGTCTAAATACCATATCGACCACCAACCATTGGAGGGGAGATAAAAAGGTCAGACAAAAACATGAAGGAGGTGAACAGGTAACATCTAAAACTACAATACTGTACTAATAGATGAAATAGACAGGTATTTTTTTATGAAAAGGTACAATATCTTGTATGTAGAAATGAATTTTACGAAACTTGTAATAATATGAAAAGCTCATGACAAAAGACACAGAAAAATTAAAAAAAGAGAAGATTAGCTTGAAAAGAGACTATATTTAGAAGTGGATACAGAAACATAATTGATGTGTGAATGATATTACAAGACCTTGATATCTCGATTTTCTGGTTATCTCAAATATTGTTTTCTTGAACCTTGATATCTCAAACCTTAATATCTACTTCTACATTTTAGAAGTGGTTTCTTAAAACTTTACAAATAAAAACTATGGACTAACAAAGAATGATGCATGGTAAGGGCCATAATAAGTCCCAAGATTGTAGCTTAATCTTGTCAGTGGGATAGTTATTTGAAAATGTTTGATAGAAATGGTTGAAACTTGTTATTTTATTTTCGATCTTGATATCTCAACTCTCGTACCTTATTATCTCGCACTTCGATATCTCGAATTTCATTATCTTGAATTTGAATTTTGTTATCTCGGGCCTTGATATCTCTATTCTTGTTATCTTGAACCCCGTTATCTAGAACCTTGATATCTCAATTCTCATTATTGTGAAACCTGTTATCTCGAACCTCATTATCTCAAACCTGGTTATCTTGAACCTCATTTTCTCGAATCTCCGTATCTGGAATCTAGTCATATCAAACCTTGATATTTTGAATCTCTTTATCACAAAATCTTTTGATATCTAGAACTTTGTTATCTTAAACCTTGATATCTTGAATGTCTTTATATCAAACCTCGTTATCTATTCTTCCTACATTTTATAAGGGATTTCCTTAAAACTTTGTCTGCTTGCTTATTATTATATAGAGAATCACATGCTGTTACCAGATTTTGACCTGACATTTTATGAATGATGTATTGACCTTTTGACTGAGAATGTTTCCTCAAAATGGGGTATGGGGGAGGAAGATGCAAGTTTTTCTGTCAAAATTAACTTTGATTTTTAAGTATAATCGTCTGTTCCACATCAACTTCTACATATTGAGGTTTGACTGTGTTTGTAAATTCTATACCTCTCAAATAAGACATCGGACATTTTATAGAAAAAAATGCAAAAATTTATTGAACTTGAACACGTTCGTCTGGGAAATTTAGAAACCAACTGTTTGTGCTAAAAATATATTGTATAAAGATGCCTGTTCTTTAATATAAAATGAAACCTGTCTAAGCCGAACCCTGAAAATTACAGAATCCTGTATAAATGGATCTTTGAAAAAAGTTCCAGTGTAGAAATATTTGTTAATTTAACCTGTATAAACCAAACACCTGTCTATACTGAACACAAAGGTTGATCGAAAGGAGGTTTGGTTTAGACAGGTTTCATTGCACTCACATTTGCCACATTTTGTCAACTTTCTGGTATAATTGTGAACAAATGCCACTTTATGACATTATTAGTGACATAAAACATGAATAAAGTAAAAACTTGAATAATGTAAAACATTAATAAAGTAAAAACTTGAATAATGTAAAACATAAATAAAGTAAAATGTGAATAAAGTAATTCATAAATAAAGTAAAACTTGAATAAAGTAAAACATAAATAAAGTAAAACATGAATAAAGTAAAACTTGAATAAAGTAAAACATGAATAAAGTAAAACTTGAATAAAGTAAAACATAAATAAAGTAAAACATGAATAAAACCCCATTTTTGATTGATTATAAAGTTCATTATTTGCTGTGAAAGTTTTGTTTTGATTGTGTGTTGTACAACAATTGCTTGTCTGGGAAGAATTATGTTTGGAACACATTTTGAACGTAGCATTAGTTAACATTGATTTAACAGTCTTCACATTTATTGATAAAAATCAACGGAAATCTTGAAAAGTCTGTTATTTTGTAAATAAGGTCTAAATTAAATAATAGACCTTTTGCACATTCCTGACTTGATTCTAAAATTATACGTCTTTCTAACTTTTTTTATATGAGTTGTCTCCCTTGCGACAGGCTGAATCGTACACAGTATAGCCAGTACAATGGAAAGTACAACAAATTTAAATATAATTTTCTCATAATTTGTAGATCTTTCATCCCTGTAGAAAATCAGACGATAATTTTATAGCAAATAGAAAATTTAAAAGTTGTTACAACGTTAAAATTTTGAACAATTATTATGTTATTTTCATTTCATAAAAGGAGACCCTTAAAGGGAAATAACTCTTTATAGTATAGACACATTCTTCTTTTATTTAATTATTGGAAAACATGGTAAGATATACTCAAAAAGAATTGTATTGTGTTATTAGGTAAATAGCAGACAATATTTCACGGCCTGCCCTGGAATTAATTTTGACATCTATATCATCCGATTTAGGTATTGATCATGTGTTAATCCTATATAAATTTATTTAATAAGGTTGAAATTTTAGAAGTCAAGTTTTGATTGATGGTGAGCTTCATACTTTGTGGGCTTTTGAACTTTCAAAAGAATTTTGAATTTTATTTAAATCAAACCAATACAAAGTAAAATTTATAGTGCAGCAATATTTGATGAAAGTGTCAAGTTTTATTTCGGTGTTAAAAATATGTTAAGCCTTAATATTTTAGCTCCGTTAAATTTATGGTGTTACAATGACATAAGAGGTCAAATTGCTACGATTTGGTCATGTGCGTCTTTATTTCATTTTTTTTTCTCCTCTTTGTACTGACATAGAAAATTACTAGGATGCTATTTGATCCACATGTAGTGCATTGTCAAATTATATCATGTGGAAACAATTTATTTGTTTTCAAAAGAAGTTGTGTTAATTTTTCTGGCAACACTTTAGTGATCAGAAATTTATATCCCATTGTCTTAAATGAAATATAATCCTTTTAAGGATTAAGAGAAATTAATATATTTGGTACTAAACAGATTGGGGTCATGAATATCATTATAACGATTGACCTATATATAAGAATGCTTTCAGTCCTGGAAAAAAAATTAACAAAGAGTGCGGGATAGAATGACACAAATTCGTTAAAATAGTGTCAGTTTTGAATACTATTTGAAGATATACACGACAAATTTCGGTGTTGAAATAGATTGTGTTAAGAATACCTAAAATTATTGTTTTATTTTAATTGCAGTTCAATATGTTTTTGGTTTAATATATAAACAGTGATTTATGTCAGAAACTTAAAAATTGCTGTTTTAATAGCTGTATTGGTAACCATAGAATTCAATTCTCTTTTTTTCAAATTTATCCCCCAAAATGTACTAAAGCAATTGCATAATAAATGAAAAAAAAACCAAACAGATACAATATAATGCATAAAAGCCGAAAAACAAGAAAAAAAAAATTTGTTTAACAATTTGAAACAAAACAGTCTGTTAATCTGTTGTAGACATGTGACTTGTGTCGTCCATCCGTCTGTCTTTAGTTTCTCTTGTAAATCACTGACTCAGTTTAAAAAAATTGACGGGATGGAATATGTAGGTGCTCTATTTTCAAACTTTTATTTTCATCAACATACCTCCATAGCAACCACCACTGAAAATACAAATTTCTTTAAATGGCCAAAATATGTACCAGTACATGAGTTGATTTTTAAACTTTTTTTTTCTTTGTGACCATATAGTAACAATATTGTCACACAAAAAAAAGACCATAACTTATAAGAGATACAGTTCCACAGCTACGTGTAACCTCTGATGTTATGTGAAAACTGAAAAATATGACGTCATTTAATTATACCCCCACTCGTAGAGGGGGGGCTATATTGCAATCACCTTGTCCGTTAGTCCATCCGTCCATTTGTCCGTCCATTCACACTTTCATAACAAATATCTCAGCTTCTACTGGAAGAAATGATTTTATATTTGATATATGACTTTGGCATGGTGATTTGTACCGTGTCTCCCCTTTCCAGGTTTACCGCACATCTACTTCCTGTTTACAGTGCGACTTAGAATTTTTCATGTTTGCCGTAATGAAAACTTTCGTAACAGTTATCTCAGCTTCTACTGGAAGAAATGATTTTATATTTGATATATGGCTTTGGCATGGTGACTTGTACCATTTCTGCCCTTTCCAGGTTTACCGCACATCTACTTCCTGTTTACCGTGCGACTTACAAATGAACGAGTGGAGGTATTTTTTAGCACGACGTAGCGTGCAACATCTTGTTTCAATCAGTATTATTACTTTCAAAAGGAATATGGTATTATGATATGGTCAGAAAAAAGACCACAAGAGCTACAGTTCCACTGCTATGTATAGCCTCTTGTTTATAAGGGGGAAAATGACGTCATTTTAACTAAGATATGTATTATTACTTACAAAAGGAATATGATATTATTGAATAACGTGGATATTAATATTTACATTTCGATAATATTACAACACAGACGTTTCCTCTAACGAATAACAACTCAAATAAATCACGTTAGATTTGTCATTTAGTATGATACATATAGACCAGTATCAATACTTACTATTGACATTCTTTAGTTGTCAAGATCGCAATCAAACTTGGTATAGTACCGCTGTCAATAAATAGAAAATAATAAGGGTTACGGTCAATGTTTTAAATCTTGGAGCAGATTGTATTGACCAGGTGGTGATAAATGGGTGACGTTGAGTTGACGTGGTCAGTTGTATCGGTCATAATGAGATGTGTGTGTGGTGAAAATCTTTTTTGTCCTATGAGAACACCCACGATCTGTAAGTAAAATGTGATACAGTGAAACCTGTCTAGTGAGACCACCCCCATTTGCCAGAAAAATGTGGTCTTTTCAAGACAGACTTTTAAAAGAGATTTGATTAATGTAAAAAATAAAGAACATGATACAGTCTCACAAAATAAAGAAATGTCATGGTACTTTGTTTTCAACTGTTTTCAGTTTTGAAACCATGCCTGGATTTGTGAAAACGAAATCTTAAATCCAAAATAAAAAAAATTTAATCAAAATTGGAAATGAATTGACCTTATCATCTTTTTCTTTTTGTATTCTACATGTATATAATGTTTATAAAGATTTCTTCCATTGAGGAGACGAGGACTGTTTATACATGTATTGACTACATCACATGGTGACGGAATAAATAAACGTTACGAACTTATTTACATTTGTATATAAACTTTGAATTGTGATTTAATTGATTCATCTCCAAGATGAACTCAATTACTCAATTACAATTTCATCATGTTCGTCTATAGGTGACTATGACAAAATTAATATCCTGTTAAAACCATTAAAACCAAGACAAGTAGAAAAACTAGGTCCTTTTATAAAACAGTCATTAGAACTGAGGAATGGGGACACCCAATGTCACATGACTTTTGATTATTTCTTAGTTATGATATATACAAATACAATGTAATATTTCATTTATTATATACATGCCATGTTATTTAAGGGGTTTTTTTCTGCCACAAACTTATATTAATTTAAAGAAAATCCACACCTATAAATATTTAATAAAAAAAAAAAAAAGGGAAGCTATATGTTCATGGATAAGTTGAAATGTTATTTCATTGCAAAGAGTATCGATGATGATACGATTTTAAGTTGACAAATTATATCAACTCGATACTGTGAATTCATTGAAATCCCTGCAAACTAATTTTTTGTCATTCGAGGTACTATTGTATTTTTGTTGATCTTCTGCTAAAATCAGTACAGTACATATGATGACAAATATACATTGACTTCTGAATTACATGGTTTGATGCTATCAACAAAAATTTGTATACCACGAATTATAATGAATTCTCAGTAATATACTTATCAATAGCTTGTTTTATTTTAATCTTATTTTTTCTACATTTCCATATATAGCCTCCAAAACAAACGACATTCTTATATGTGATAGATACATGTAATATATTATTTTGCATGGACGGAGATTTGTTAAAAATAAAATATATAATAACGCCATAGAATTTGATATCTGATATTGATTCGTATTATGAAAAATTAACTTTTACAAATAAGCTACATTAAATAAATATAATAATTTGAATAGAAAAAGGGGAGATAATCAATACATATTATGTTTGAATTACTAATGTCATATTGAACTGTCAGTATAAGTTGGGGTACAAATAAGGGACTACATAACTACCAATGTACCAGTTTCCATGTCTTAAAACTAAATATCTCTAGATTTTCTAGTCACAGATATTGATCTATCAGGATCTTTTTAGCACTGACCACAAGTTTTTTTTAAGATCTTTGATTTTTAAGATGTTTTTTTTTTTAATGTTGATCTTTCAGCTGTTGTTTTAAAGATCTTATTCTTTTAACTGTTTTTTTTTAAGTTGCTCGATTACCCTATTTTCTATATAAATCTAAATAGGGTCCTCACGAATTAATATAAAATTTCGGTAAAATAGATAAATAGTATGATGTTGATATAAAAGTTAACTTTTATGGAATGTTTCAATAATGAAAATGTTTAATATCAGTTATTTTATTGACAAAATGTCCAAAAAGATTTTCATTTATTTTCATATTTGTCCAAACAAAATGAATGGCAAAATTATATTTGCAGAAAAGTTAATATTGGTAGTTATGCAACTAGTTGATGAGGAAATTTAGCAAGAAAACCGTGGTTATAAATACATATGAAAGAAAATAATTTGAAACTCTGATAATATTTCCAAAGTCATGGTACAATGCTTTTATTATTGTTCTTCTTTCAGTAGTTTTGTCGCCATTGGTTTTATATCAGTTTTTTTTATAGGGAAGGGTACTTAGGTGAAAACCCAACTGATGCTATCATTTGTATTATATGGAGTTCATGTTTTATCTATTTTCTTGGTATATATTTACGTATACTGGTGACCCACAGTAACATGACAGGTACCATTAGTGGAGAAGGAAATGATTACCCCTCCTAAGCACCTGAATTCACCCATGGTTTTCAGTGGGCTTCATGTTGCTTTATCTTTAGTTTTCTGTGTAGTGTTTTTCTCTTTGTCCTCTTTCTACTGGCCATTTGGGGGCCCGGGTGGCTCAATGAGTTAGGTCGTTGGATCTAACAGCTCATACAAGCCTATCACCAATACGGCTTGGGTTCGCACCTAGCTTTGTAAATTACAAAAAAGGGTGCACTCGACTCACAGCTGCAAGTGATAAAGTTTACCAGTTGCTTGCCCAGGGTCAGTGGTTCTCTCCGGGTACTCCAGCTTCCTCCACCACTAAAACTTGTTGCCATGATATACTTAGTAGCTGAAATATTGCTGAAAGTGGTGTTAAATACCAAAATTCAAATTCTACTGGCCAATGTGTTGTCTGTCCTTCCTCTGTCTACTGGACATTGTGTTGTCTGTCTTTCCTCTGTCTACTGGCCATTGTGTTGTCTGTCCTCCCTTTGATTAACTGCTTTAGATTATCTTCAAACTTTTCTTTTATATATACAGTCCAACCTGCCCATGTGGTCACCTCCATTAAGCAGTCACATGTATTAAAAGGTCACAATTTTCTTGTCCTGTCATAGAAAATTTCATATGATTGAACCTCTTTTAAGAGGTCACCTGTCTTAAAAGGCCATCTTTTCCTCGTCCCATAGGTGACCTCTTAATACAGGTTTGACTGTATATTATGTTAACTTGCATAGAGATTATGGTTATAGTGGTAAATTAAAAAGCTGTTAAGATTATATGGGATATCATGTAGTTATGCTAAGGTTGTTTTTACCCATTAAGAGGCTTAGATATACATGTAGGTCAATAAGTAGCTTGTTCTATTTATAGACCATAAGGAACTTGGATTAAGGTAAAGATTAAAGGTCTTATGTAATGAGGTCAAATCTAAATCTATTGGCACACTGAGACACTTTTGAGAACATTACTTATGAGCAGAAACAAAATTTAAAGTCTTGTATAATGTAAAGTGTTTAAACTGCATTATTGGTTTGGTTTGGAGGGGCCCGGGTGGCTCAATGAGTTAGGTCGTTGGATCTAATAACTCATATAAGCCTATCACCAATACGGCGTGGGTTTGCACCCAGCTTTGTAAATTACAAAAAAGGGTGCACTCAACTAGCAACCGCAAGTGATAAAGTTTACCAGTTGCTTGCCCATGGTCAGTGGTTCTCTCTGGGTACTCCGGCTTCCTCCACCACTAAAGCTGGTCGCCATGATATAGCTGAAATATTTCTGAAAGTGGCATTAAAACAAAAATTCAAATTTTTGGTTCGGTTGATGGTGTTAAATGCCTTTTTCAACAATATTTCAGTTATATCGTGGCGGTCGGTTTTATTGGTGGAGGAAACCAGAGTACTCTGAGAAAACTACCGACCTGTCGCAAGTCACTGACAAACTTTATCACATAATGTTGTTTCAAGTGTACCTCCCCTGAGAGGGATTCGAACTCACAACTTTAGTGGTGATAGACACTGATTGCATGGGTAGCTTTATATTCCCTGAAACAATTTTGGGAACAAATGCTTTTGAACAGAGAAAAATTTTAAGGTCTTGTGTAATGAGGTCAAATCTAAAGTGTTTAAACTGGGGGGGAGGGTGGTGATGGATTTGTTGTTTTATTTAGGGCCTAACCTAAAGTTTTACTTCCGAATTTCGACAAACACAGTTATAGTATTATAGGTATAAATTATTTTAAAAAAAAATTATTAAGAACTTTTACCTACCTACCTACCTACCCTATGTATTTTTTCAAGAATGTTAAAGGATACCCTTTTTTTGTCTCATTTAAATATAGCAACTTGGATTGAATAATTATGAATCAAAATTAGCACCTCTGTAGTCTAATTGGCTGTTTTCAATATATTTTATATTATTCTGAGACAGTTTTGCAAAACTACAGAATCTGCATGTGTCCAATAGAAGATAATCCGATTTATAAATGAATATATTTATAATCAATAATAGAAATACATAATAAGCTGCTATTTTCATTTAAAAAAAAAGATTACGATGTTGAAGGAAAAAAGCCCTGTAGAGATTCTTGTATACTGACTTAATATCTTGTATTGACTCGACAGTTTTAAATCGGAACATTTCAAGCGGAATTTTAAATTTGAATGAATGAACAAAATTTGTTATTTTTTATCGTTTATACTATGTATTAAAATTAAAGTGTTTATTTTACGTTTTGTCAATAAATCAATAGGCATATAAATATATAACCGAGTTAAATTTAATAGACTAATCTGTATAATTGATCCAAGTTTAAAATTATCAATAATTACGACTTTTAAAAAAAATCTATGTTTAATTTAAAAATTGGATTTTTATTGAATTATGAGTTATTAAATGGTTTGTTTTTATAACCGCAAATTTTTTTTTAATCCTAAACTTTTGATGATATGATATTTTGAATTTTGTATCGTATCAAAGAAATCGTTTGGAAAACATTGAAAATCATTTAAGCAGGTTATTGGCATGAACAAAGACTGGCAAAGTGAAAGTTTGATTAAAATACTAGTTACCTATAGTGGTAGATATCTACCTGGCCAGGTAATATTGTCGGTTCACCTGTAATTTTAAAATTTTGACATCTGTTTAGTGATAAATCAAACAGTTTCGGCTACTTTATAATGGTATAAACTTTCATCGTTAGTACGGGCATGCTTTGTGGAGGTGATATTTCTACGGATCAAATGATTTATATTTAATATTATTTGAGTGGTATATGTTATGAAAATTGACTTACGAGATATATGGAGATTACATAATAAAAGATCAGAGGGGCAATAATCGGCATGCTTATGTCATGTTGAATAATTTGTTTTGAAGTGACGTTTGCCGATTTAAATCAAAACGTTGAAATTTAGTAAGAAAGAGTTATTAATTTATTGGATTTTTTTTTTTTCAAAGACTTGAAAATATAATACTGCAATGCAATCATCTCGAAACATAACTTTGATTTGCAATGAATAACTAACACCTGAAAAAGAGTACCAGTGACCATGATGGAACAATATGAGGAATTGGAATCGCCACGCTACGATTCTTTGTCTCCTGTGGCTGAGGCGAAGAATAAATATTTTTCGTCTTTAACGAAAAAAGACCACGATGTTTATAAGCCGACTGTAATTTATGTTCCAAATCGACGAACTTTACGTGGAAAATATCCTGTAGTTTCTGTACAACAAAAAAAGAACGGGAGATATGTTGTGGTTGAGCAGAAACCCATTCATACAGTCTATGGACAAGAAAATCCGGAGTTGGAAAAAATACGTCAGAAAGAAGAATATGTTGGAGCAGACGGAGAAATCAAATATAAATATCTAAAACCTGCATGGAAATTTTCGCAAAAAGGAAAATATATCGAAAGATCATTTAACCGTGAATTTCATGAACCTTATTTACCTCCCATTAGTGACCGAGGGGGATATAAAGAAGTCAAATCCAAAGTTAGAACATTTGAGAAAGTGGATCATGTTCCTGGAGGTGGAAATCGGAAAATTCCTACATTTAAAGTTCATTGGAATGCGGAAGCAAAAGTCGGGTCATTGGACAACTATGAGAAATCTAAAAAGAGTAAGAGTTACCCGAACTCAGAAATAGCTAGTGCAAGATCTTCTCATTCTGACAGACGTAGCCTTCAGTTACCCGAGTTGAAGCCTCATTATGGTGCCAAGGGTGACAGCGTTTCATTCAGGAGCTATCATTACACACCTAGTACATTGAATGATTATTCGAGCTACCCAACTCCACGAACGATCGAAGCCGAGGCTAAGGTTGGCTCCCTTGACAACATACATTACAGACCAAAAGGGGGCGAGACGAAAGTTAAATTGCACTTTCCGACAAATTGGAAATCGGAAGCTAAAGTGGATTCGTTAGAAAAGATTTTTCACGATCCTACTGGCGGAGATGTCACGATTATAGACATGAAACCAAAATGGAAGGCCCTCCCCAAAATAAATTCTCATAACCATCATTACAAACAACACAAGGGAGAATTCGTTGTGCCACATTTTGAAGCAGATTGGAAAAATACGACCGGTCCCAAGGTAAAATCGTTAGACAACAAAGACTATACGCCTCGTGTAAATAACAATAAAATTTATCAGCAGAAACTGAACTGGAAAAAGGAGTCGAAGATTAAACAAATATGGAAGACAAAATATCCCTATGATGATCCGAATGATCCGTCTTATGACGAGGATAAGGTTATCGAGGACAGAATTCGTCAAATGTTAGAAAGTGATCCTGAACTCTCGTCTAGATTCTCGGAATATTAAAAAACAGTGACTATCTTCTTTTGAATAGGAAAATGTTGTTTTTTTTATATGACATATAGTTGTATGAGAAAAATTAAGTAAAAACTGTTTGAAAATGTAGAGTTATTTTAAACATGATTTGAAAATGTTTTTTAAATGTAAAATATTATTCTGCATCTGTTCATCGATTAGCGAGGAGGACATTTTTTTTTAAAAGAGGGAAATTAGGGGTGAGACCAAGCAGAAAAAAAATTGTAAAATGATGAATTACAAAAAAAATTATTTCTTCATCATGACTTAACAAAGTCACATTGATTCACATTGAAAATGGGGGGGGGGGCATGATCATATGGTAGTTGAATTTACAACTATCTGTGCAATCAGTGCTATCACCACTAACGTTGTGAGTTCGAATCCCACTCAGGCGAGGTGTACTTGATACAACAATATGTGATAAAGTTTCTCAGTGACTTGCGGCAAAGTGGTGTTAAACACCATAAATCAACCAACCATAAAACAGATTTTGAAGAATTTGAACAACTTAAAAAAAATAAGAGATGTTAAGCAAATTACCATATTTGGTTTTATATATTATGCAATTATGTATTATACACACCTCTTCTTTTTATCTTTTTCTTTACTAATTTTTATTGATGTTTATACGCTTTATGAATTCTTGTGTATAATACTCACTATGACTGCATGCTTACTGGAGAAGCAACAAATACCAATATTATAGTCTTTGGTTTGACCCTATCGGGGCTTGAACCCACAATCTACCACACTCGAGGCGAGCACTCTAACCATTACGCCACTGATGCGGTTAATTATGAATAGAAAATTTAAATAGTGGTGATCAACAATGCTACCAATATCAACAAAACAAACAATCACCTCTCACCTTAACTCACTGAACACAAAAAATAAGACCATGACATATTCTGATGTAAATCCAGGTCCTAGATTGGGACAGGAGCAAAAATATGGTAGAGTTAAACCTAATGTTTATATTTGGTTGAGAGAGAGGGGATCTGCTACTGTGTTGTTCAAATTGAATAAATGACAAGTGCCTCCTATCGCAACATTTACTCTTCTTTTTTTTAAACTATGGGTAGTTTATTATCCCCTCGCCAACAAAGTTGCGAAGCGATCTAGTAACGCTACCGTCCGTCCTTCCGTAACATCCTTGTGGACACTCTAGAATCAACATCCTTCAATGGATTTTGACCATACTTGGTACATACTTAGTCCTTACGAAAATCTGGAACCCTATTGATTTTCAAGGTCAAAGGTCAAGGTCACCGGGTCAAATTTTTACCGCGTAGCATCCTTTCGAACACTCTAGAATCAACATCCTTCAATGGATTTTGACCAAACTTAGTACATACTTAGTCCTTAAGAGAATCCGGAACCCTTATGATTTTCAAGGTCAAGGTCACCAGGTCAAATTTTTACCACATAACATCCTTGTGAACACTCTAGAATCAACATCCTTCAATGGATTTTGACCAAACTTGGTACATACTTAGTCCTTAAGAGCATCTGGAACCCTATTGATTTTAAAGGTCAAAGGTCAATGTCATTGGGTCAAATTTCTTTTACTGCGTAACATCCTTGTGAACACTCTAGAATCAACATCTTTGAATGGATTTTGACCAAACTTGGTACTTACTTAGTCCTTAATAGAATCTGTAACCCTATTGATTTTCATAGGTCAAAGGTTACCAGGTCAAATTTTTAGGCGAAGGGATATGCCACGCTTTGCGTTGCCCTTGTTGAAAGTAAAAATAATGAAAAAAGAAGTTTCATTTTTCATCCCTACAGCCCCGTCCACCCCCACTAGTCTATCTACCTTAATTACTAAACAAAATACATCTATGTAATAGCATCAGTGTTAAAACATGCCAAGATAGTAAGGAAACATGGTAAATAAACATTTTTTTTAATGAAATAGATTGGGCCTCTTCTAACATCTCGTAATTTGAAATGCTTGTATAATATTTACTCTTATGTAATTCAATTGTCCTGGCCCTCATTTTAATACATGGATAGATATTTTAGTGTCAAATAGACCGCTGGTAGGTCTGTAAGTTAAGATTGTTTAAAGGCACACAGGCTGTCAGAATTGAATTTTTTGTTTATATTAAAAGTTGGTAATATTCGATGTTTTATACTAATAAAATGTTCTGAACTAAAAGCCTGGTTTAAAGGGGCATTAGCTACGATTTTGACCCCAAAAAAATATGCTTTAGAAATTGGTAAATAGCTTTAAAATGATGAAATAAAGGTAAATATTTCACATTTAACAGCTTATCGAACCACTTTCCGCCTTTTGAGAACGAAAATTACCATCGATTACTTATTTGCTTGCAAGCAAATAATTTGTCCTCGCTTTTCCTGTATGCAATTGACCTTACTAGTGACAGGTAAAAACGAATAATTTGTATTTTGTCACTTATTAACTGCCAACTTGCATGGTTCTTTGTCTGTAATTAATACCGACTAAAAGCAGATTCACAAAAAATAAGAAATAAGTGTATTGTTGTACTGATTAAATGACGATTTGACAAACTCCGTAAACAATGTCGATAATTAATAAGATGGCGTCCATTTCTTGATTGATTTCAAAACACAAGCAGTTACATGTTTTTTTTCCCGATGCGCGTACATTTCATAACATTTATAAGTTACAGAAACACGTTTTATTAAGGCATCAATCATATCTGATAGTTTTTATGGGTAGCAAAAATTTACGATTTGCCCCTTTAAAAAATATGTTATAATGTCGTAATTAGTGAAAAGAATTCAAATGTTTAGCATTGGGTGGGTCAAAATTGAATTCTTTCCTGGATGGAAGAAAATCAAACAGCGACGTATTTCCTTTGTTATAGGCTATTTACGTATGATATTATGAAAAATTTCAGCTGCAATATATTGGGAAACATTTTTTTTATTATTTTATTAAGATAACGGCCTGTGTGCCTTTAGCATACACATCTATATTAGTGTGCACAAAAAAAGTGATTTTCTAGAATAACCTACATCAGGTACACTGACATAGTCAAAAGACTGGAAAGTCAATTCACTTAAAAGTGATTGGGAGCAAGCAAACAAAAGGTCCTAAGCATGATTAGAACAAATGAAATTATCTCCCCTTATGTACTGCTTAAAAAGGAGAGGTATTATCTCCCCTTATGAACTGTTTAAAAAGGAGAGGAATTATCTCCCCTTATGAACTGTTTAAAAAGTAGAGGAATTATCTCCCCTTATGTACTGTTTAAAAAGGAGAGGAATTATCTCCCCTTATGTACTGTTTTTAAAAGGAGATAATTCCACGAATATGAACATAGAAACCAGTTATTTTAAAGATTTAGAATCCATGCACGCCATAATACTTTTGGCCAAGAACCAAGACATATCTAAAGGGGGATTGATTACACTTCTGTTATCAAAGTGTGTTTAATTGTTCAAAGGATTAAATTAGAGAAGTTTAAGTCAATATTGTGATAAAGGAGTGAAATTACTGATATCCAAAATAAACTACTATTTCATCTACCTTTTTTTTTCCTCTTTTTTTTTGGGGGGGGGGGGGAACAAATGCATAGCATATAATTAAAGTCATAAAAAAGATATACATGTACAATTTTTTGGTATTGTGTTTTGAAGGAAATTGTTACAGTTTTTTTTTCTCCCAAGTTTTATCTACTTTTTTTCTTTATATGTGTTTGTGTGTGTGTGGAGAGGGGTGTGAGAGGGGGTGAACAAATGCAAAGCATAACTGAAGCTAGAAAAAAGGATTCCATTATTTTTTTGTGTTTTGAAGGAAATTGTTACAATTTCTTTCTTTGTTTCTCCCAACTTTTATCTGGAGGGGGGGTGAACAAATGCTTAACATATAATTGAAGTTAGAAGAAAGGTACACAAACACAATCTTTTTGTTTTTGTTATTGTGTCTTGAAGGAAAGTGTTGTAGTTTTCGTCTTCGTTTCTCTCAAGTTTTAAATATTTTACTGCCATTCATATATTTCGTGAAGTCATTATATAATGAAGAACCGAGAGTTCAAATCCAGCTCATGGCGAAGTGTACTTGATACAACATTATATGATGAAGTTTGTCAGTAGTTTTCCCCGGGTACTCCAGTTTCCTCCACCAATAAATCTGACTACCATGATATAGCTAACACAATAAACATATACCATAAACCTATAGTTAAGAACCAAAATGATATATACTTTCTGGCCATTTTAAAGAATTTTTTGAATAAACAGAACCTTTGTTATAGAAGCCAATATAAAAAATGGTCCAATATAGGCTCAAAATACAGTAATTAAAAAACTTTGGCCTTACAAATTTCAGGACTAATTTCTCTATAAACTTTTCTTTTTTTAAAGCCATAAGATTGATTGACTTTGTCTTATTCAAATATCGTCTTTTCAGTTAACGAGGGGTGTAATTTGTTAGCTTTAAATATTTATAATTAAAGTGTAAATAGACTTAATTGACTACTAAGCAATAAGTCCAATATTTATTTAAATATAATAGAAGTCGCGATGTTATTGTGCTTTTCTTAAAGTGAAATTTTGTCTTGGTAAATATTTTTTTTTGTAATACAAAAAGATGTACATATTAAAAAAGCCAAAAGTTAACTTTTCTACAGATTTCTAAAGCTGGTACAATTTTGTTTTCCCGACCATATATGGATATACAAAATCTATCTGTACTTTTAAAAATAAAATTGCATGTGCACTCGCTACGAAACGGGCAAGAAAAGCGAGCCTTGAGCTTTTCTACCTATTCCCAAAGCTCATGCAAATAATTTTGATATTTTCCAACAATATACAAATATTGTTTATCTGTACTTTACAAAAATTAATTTATTTGCGCTCTCTGCGAAACAGGCTAGAAAATCTCGCAGAGGCTCACTTATGTACCTGTTTCCAACTTAAAGCTTGACAATAATGAATTTTATATCTTCCGACAATACATATATATCTGTACTTTAATTTAATATCTCATATATGTTTATACATAATCTATTTGTGAAGTGCATAGTAGAGTATATACCGTACCAATAATATATTATAGTGATGAAAGCCTATACAATACATATCTATATATATCTTTTGTAAAGATCTATCAGTGTACGTTTTGATGATATTTCAGCTTGCTGCGAAACAGGCTAGAAAATCTCCCAGAAGCTCACTTAAAGCTTGACAATAATTAATTTTATATCTTCCGACAATACATATATATCTGTACTTTAATTTGATATCATTATCTATGTTTCCATAGCTCATACAAGTAAATTTGATATTTTGTGACAATATACACATTGTATATCTGTACTTTAATTTAAAAGTGTCAGTTCTGTGTGAAGTGCACAGTAAAGTATATACTTATAGTATAACATAGGTATATATATCTTTTGTTAAGATCTAACCCTGTTCATTTAGATGTCCCAGGTTCAATACCTCTTAACATTTTCTTAAGAAATTGTTTGTATGTAAAGACATAGTTTTGTATGTTGAGAGGTAAATTATTCTGTAATTACATCAACAAGAGGCTCACTTGGGGCAAAATTGAGAAGGATTTTTTTTTATTACAATGTATTTATTTAATATTTAATAATGATATGGATATAGATTTATATGAAAGAAAATTCATGAAATAAATTTAAGAATCAAAAGTTACGGAAAGGCATTATTAGTGTGAATCATGGTTTTTATTTTTTTTTAGATTCTATGATAGGTAAAATTAAATAATTGTTTGTCCTTCCTGGTTAGGAGTTCCCAGTTGAGACCCTCAATGATGGGTTCTTGAGTAAAACGATTACATATTTGTGTGTGTGTGTGTAATTTTACTTCAGTGTTAAACCATCCTTTGTAAATTGGTAGTTATGTTCTGATGTAGAGTATATAAAAGCTACGACAGAAATCTTTCTGAAAATGATTTGTAAAAAAAAATTATTCACTGTGAAATTACATGGGGAGTGCAAGTTCATACATTAGAAAGACTAATTCTTAATATAGCTTTTAAAGAATCATAGGAAATTCTTTCGAACATACACAGCTCCCTGAAGCTCTGACCACACAACTAAAGTTGTGAGTTCGAATCCTGCTCATGGCGAGGTGTACTCGATACAACATTATATGATAAAGTTTGTCAGTGACTTGCGGCAGGTCTGTTGTTTTCTCAGGGTATTCCTGTTTCCCCCACCAATAAATCTGACCACTACGATATAACTGAACTATTGTTGAAAGTGGTGTTAAACACCATAACCCCATCACACCCCCTCCACCCTCCCCCCCNCCACCTCCACCCCTGACAACACATTTTAGATTCTATTTTTTTGTTGTTGTAAAAACAATATTTCAAATGATCAAATAAATAATTAAGTAGACTTCATCATTGCTATAAATTATATGACATTAATTATTTTAAAAGATGGAATTCAGAAAATTATATTAAATCTTTGATGGAATAATTTTGTATAAATATTTTATTTCTCTTTTGTCAAAAACATAAATATTTTATTTGATATAAAAGGCTTGCAACACTGGCAATTATAGATATCATTTTTAGAATGAAGAGAATGAAGATGGTATAGTGGGCTTGGTTTATGGTGTTTAACGCCACTTTCAACAATATTTCAGTAAATGGGTAATTGATTCGGAAATTGAAAAATATAACAATATTTTTTTTTATTTCGATATGTTTGCTAGCTTGACAATTTCTGATTGTAAGTAGGGTCAACAAATATATTGACCCTCTGAATAGTGATAGGCACTGATTGCACAGGTAGTTGTAAATCCAACTACCATATGATCACGACCAAGACAGTCCCTATATTCATTTTGATTTCGTAATATATTTGTCATTAAGAAAAAGTTAGGGAATTTTTTAAGATTATATAAGTCCAAAATTGTAATGTCATTTTGCATATCAGATTAAAATTTAATGTGACCTTGGGGTAAATGAAGATTATCAGAATATTAATATCTTTTTTAAGATTATATAAGTCCAAAATTGTAATATCATTTTGCATGATATCAGATTAAAATTTAATGTGATCTTGGGGTAAATGAAGATTATCAGAATATTAATATCCAGTCTATGTAGATTCTTCTGTAATCTAAATTAGACATCAGTGATAAAATTAAATGGTTTTATTTTTGGCCTTGACATTATACCGGTACTAAAAAGACCAAGATGTAAAAATGTTTTATAAAATTAACTGTAACTTAATGCTAAAAAGGCCAACATAATTATTAAAAAAAATTGATAAAAATTTAATTTTGAGTTGATATGAGAAAGGCAAGTATAAAATGTGACAGACTTGATGTTGAAAAAAAAGGGCTGTCGTGGTCGTGATCGTATGGTAGTTGGATTTACAACTACCTGTGCAATCAGTGCATATCACCATTAACGTTGTGAGTTCGAATCCCACTCATGGTGAGGTGTACTTGATGCAACATTATGTGATAAAGTTTGTCAGTGACTTGCAGCAGGTTATTGGTTTTCTCTGAGTACTGTGGATTCCTCCCCCACGACCTGCACGATATATCTGAAATATTGTTGAAAGTGC